>VOQJ01047141.1:14940-25268 GCA_015052665.1 Apistogramma diplotaenia | reverse complement strand
CAGTATAGTAGTCGCAAAACTTTGGCTGTGATTCATAAACTGCAGTGTGCTTCGACACCACCCCTTAAATAACAGCTAAGGCAGCATGTTAGTGACGTCATACGACAGAAATAGAGGATTGAGTGAAACAAGTATGCTCTTTGCGTTGACGCACATTTTGTTGTGCATCGCCAGCCTGTGCCAAGCACACTATCCATCAATATTCATGGGAGAGCTCAGGCAGAGACATCCTTACTGTGCTGTGAGGTCCAGTCAGCTGTGAATGGAGCCACCGTGACACAGACAGCACGAGTGCACCACTGCGACTTAAGAAGATTGAGGGGTCGTCCGATGCTGCGGTCAGGATGGATGATGAGCGTGTTTTTGTGACTGCAGGGGGACGAGAAGATTTTAGAGGCTCTGCAAGAGCTTATAGACAATTTTGCATCTGTCACGGCGGCTTGTTATTTTTAATCACACTGTGCTCATCTTTATGCATTAGCAATTACAAAGGAATGCCCCAGTGCAATTTGGGTAATGGACTTCTTGTCATTGAAGCAAGTAGCTGTTCAGTGTATCCCTCTTTATAGGTTTCTAACCCCTGTGTCACACCAGGCTGTTTTACTCCCACATTAGGGTAACGAGCTAGTGGCCACCTGCAATGCCCCCACCCCCCACCCCACTTCCTGCCTCTACAACCACGCTCTGCACCTTCTACCTCATAACTTTTGGTTTCAGAAAAATTTCAGAAACCTTTATTTTACTTTCAAGCTTCCAAAGATTATTTTATTCGTATTTAAGATCCTAAGACTGGCCATTTGGTTATGGTTTTTGTTTTTCAGGTACTCTACCTTACAGTGAGTGATTGTTCAAGTTACCCTCTCAGCTGTCAGTGGCAGATAGATGCGGGGTACACTCTGGGCAGGTCCAGTCCATCACAGAGCTAACACATAAGAAGTGTCCAAGTATAGGGGCTACATCCTTGGACAGGACGCAGCCTACTGTACATGTAGGTAGGTTTTGAAGGCCGGAAGTGATTGGCTGTTAAATGGTCTAGCCTATGATGCACTGCTTCTGTTGCCTAGCAGCCGTGGCAGAAGCAGCCCCAGACCTTTGGGGCAGCATTGTTTGACATAGATGGAGGAGAAAATCTTTATTTTATCTAATTTGTTTCATTTATAGTGGATTAAACCAAGATGTTTCATCAGTATGGGAACCATCTAAGGCTGAGGGACCACCGTCAAGTAACAACAAGTCTGTTAGGCTCAGTCCCTTTAGCCAAAACTGATGCTAGCCGTAGTTTGTAAACAGTTAGCTAGTGTAGTTTATGAGACTAGTGTTATTTCACTTTGGCAATATAACAAATAATAAGGCAGGGCATACAGTGAATATATCATTTTGCTGTATGAAATGCACAGTACCAGTGAAAAGTTTGAACACTGGTCCTGTGTGACTCATACTCATTCTTATCACTGCATACCTCTTCTGCTCTATCTCAGACTAATAATATATTGTAAACCACTATATTTATCTGAAAGCTTTAGTTTCTGATATGTAAGAGAAATATTCCATAATCTTAGCAAAAAAAGAAAAAAAAGTGGGTGAGGAAATAATTTCATGACTGTCTTATTTTTGGTGACAGACTATCATTCCCGCCTACAGCCAATTAAGAATCACAAGCTCACTCAACATGCATGGTGGTTCCAACCCAGGACCCTCTTGTTGTGGGTCAGCAGTGCTTCCCACTGCACCGCTGAGTGAAAGTCTTGTAATATTTTGTTTATACAACACTAATTAGCAGCTATGAGGATGCACTCATACAGATGGGTGCAGATGGGTGCACTCTTCTAACCAAGCTAGCTTTTGTTAGTGTATAACTTAACACTTCACTGCTCCTGTCATTTGGGCTCCAGAAAAAAAGAAAAACAACAACCAAAAACTGGATGGTCAAAGTGCGTAAACTGAAGATTCAAAATCCTGAGTCTACAAACCAATTTCTGTCTCCACAGTCTCTATATTGTTCTGCAGGCACAGTCTATGCTGAGTGATACATTATCAAATATTTCGTTTTCATTAGTGCGCGTAACGAACATGCACGGGCAAAAGCGTATGAAAACAATATGCATCCTTGGATGCACTTTCACGGTGTTTATATTTGATGGTAGTAAAATGCAAAGTGGTGATGCACCGGCAGAGGCAGCAAGAAGAAAACTGTAAGCAAGAGAACAACATGCACAACAAATGTTCACCAGGTAAGCCTGGCAAATACGTCATGACGAAAGAACGTATTTTTCAGGTGTTTAAACTTGCATGTCATATTCTGATTTCAGTATTCCTATTCCCTGATCTGACTCTTTAAATAAATAAATCACAGAAATTATCCCTGGCAGTGTGAATCTGTGTCTCCAGATTTAAATACAATATTTGCAGAAAAACACCAACCCTCAGTGGATGTTCCGCAACACCGGTTATTTCAGAGTCTTCAGACTGCTTCCGACGACTGCCGTGTGTTAGCCTATAAAATAATGAATTGTGTTCACACCACGCAATCTTACAATTAACCATCCCGACAGACTTGTTAACAGTCTTCAGGGACAATCGCCGTGGAGTTGTGAATGGGAGAGGGGGCGGATACAGGGAAACGGACGCTGCTCTCCCCCGCACCGGAGCGCACAGAGAAAAGCGCAATCCGATGGAGCGGCAGCGGCGATTTACCTCACGCTTCTAAACACGCGCGAACATACAGTACACACGCAAGTCTCCTCAAAATACTCAAACCGATTTCCGAAGTGTCTGTTTTTCTTTTTCTTTTTCTGTCTCACAAGAATAAGAAGAATCTAAAGACAGGATGGATTCTTCACAGCTGCTCTACCTTCTGGTGTTGTGCGGATATCTGCCAAAAGTAAGTCTGTGTCTCTTCACACTGAAGCCATTAATTTACTACAACCATAATAATAAAAAAAATCTATTCTCGAGCCTTAAAAAGCTTTTCCGAGTAAGTTTAATGTAATTGTTCGTTTAAAAAACGCACAAAACGTTTTACAGACTATTTTACTTTTTAACGCTCGGTGATATTTCCTGTTCATCTCCTCACAAAACGCGACTTAAAAGAAAGAAAGAAGGAAACTAAGTTGTTCCATCATTGTAATATATGTGTAGTTGAAGCACTTTCAGTTGCTGGCAACATAACCACCGTATACTGTTTTGGATTAACCCCAAGTGTAGTTCTATAAATACACACTGCCGTCAGATTAAAGGTCGCATATGAAAGTGGTTCCGATCAGCATCATCGGCATCTGCAGTGACTCAGTTTCTTCAAAAAACAGATTTTTTAATTATTATTATTTTTTTGTATATGAAATCTACCTTCCTGGCAGCTTTTAACTTTATTTCTGCTCCTGTTTGATTCCTTGTGTTCAAGTGGACAGCTCATACAGGGCTCACCGCTATTTTCAACCATTCTCCCGGGTGGATCAGTGGAGTCATTTAGCCAGACTCTGTTTTGCACTACTTTCGTATACAGTTGTGATCTCTCGAGGTTTATATAATTACACACAAAGCCTTTGAGCGTTGCCACCTGGTAATATGTCACCTTTTAGAGGCGCTGCGTGTAGCTTGGGGGGGTTGCCATGTCTGCACTGTGTGAGTGATGGATGCACAGGATCTCACGCATCGCTTTAAAATTACACTCATTGTGGATGCAGAAGTGAGACAGAGGAGCTACTAGGCTGCTCAGTTGTATGCCTGGTGGTTCTTTTGTGAGCAGCAAACCAAAGTGCTGTCTGCAGTTGTGTGTCATTTTACAGAAATATTTGGTCAGTTTCAGTTCAGTTTTATTGTTTATTATACAATAGCAGCAGTTCATAACAACAAATATGTGATCATATTTGAAATATGAAGAGCGGTGTCACTTCATTCAAGTAGCTGCTGACAGAGATTTCCTCATCGTTCATCTAATCTCTGTCAGGTACCTGCAGTTTCAGTGAACTGTAGAGGCTTTTTGTTACAATTTCAGAAATGTGAGCGAGAAACTCAGTGAGAAGTTTAGGAGCCTGTGATAATGGCTATATTTTTGTGCCCATTTTAGTCATCTGTCCGTCAGCAAATCTTCCTTAATGCCTTCCAAAAAAAGGGCTCTCCAGGCATACATGACTGTGAACATCTGAGAATTTCTGTACCTCTGACGACTCTCAAATGTCAGGCTCGCCCTGACGCTTTAGCTCAGCCAGATGCGTCATTAGTTGACCAACTTTATTGGGTCGTATACAGTTTAATTGTGCCCTTTTTATTTTTTTGTAATCCTTAGACGGCTGCTTTGCAATAACAAGTTTCATCAGCATACGAGTTGTGGTGCTGAGTAAAGTGCAAAAAGTGGTCACAAAGGGTACATTAGTAGCTGGATGTCACTTTTATTGATCTAACAGAAAGCAGATTGAGCAGGGATAAGAGCTGGGAATGGGGGGTGGGGGGGGGGTGTTAATGATTTCTTGTCCCTGCCTCTTTCTGAATATGAAACCAAGCGAGAAAAACCTTAAGGAACTTTTCTGTCAAATAATCGCAGAAACCTATTTGCGCTGTGGGGGAGGAGCAGCCCGAACACAGTTCATCTCTTCAAACAGTTTCCGTTCAGATGCTTGGAAATGACTTTTCTGTTTTGGTTCCACTGTGGAAAAAAAAAATGCACCTCAGTATCCTCTCATGATTGTGTGTCTACATCAGTGGTGCAATGTGACTAAGTACATATACTCTGATCATTATCTCAGATAAGACCAGGAGCCGCTTTAAATAACAACAATCATTAAAAATTTGCAGCAACATCCCCTCATAAAGAGCTCTGCACTAAGAAAATATCAATGCTGGCAAGTATTTATGCTATATTTTGCACAGTGATTTAACATGCATATATACTGTGTGTATGTGTGTGTGTGTGTGTTTGTAGCTAAGTCTTTGCTGAGGTCCACTTATCATCGGCACAGTTTTGCATAGTTTGAAATTGACATTTTGATTCATTGCTCAATACAGCCATCTCCATAGTTGGGCTGTCTAAACGCTTGATATTATGTAGGTTTCCAGCATATCAGGCAGCAGGCACTTAGTTTTTGTCTTCTTCTTTTTGAGCCCAGTCATATATCACTGTCACATCCCCTACCTCTCTTTGTGGAGGAGGAAATTCAGCCACTCCAGCTGTATGAATCCCTTGCTGTGAACTCTGATGGCTGTTTTATCATTGGTCTCTGTCTTTGTGTGTTCTGGCTCTATTCACAATATACAGGATTATGTGAACTAATAAACTACCTCCATGCAATAGTAAGGGCTTGATCCCAGCAGCCTGCACTATAAAGCCGTGCACACATTCCACTGTTATGTCTGTTTTCTTCCCTGATGAGGGACTTTTTTCTGTTTATGCAGCATTAATGGCTTTTGGGGAATTTCACATTCAAAATGAGTTGTATTTTCCAAAAGCTGGAAGATGCAAAACAACTTTAATTATCATTGTCAACCTTAAAATTCTGGGCCAGATCTTACTATTATTATTATTATTATTATTACTTTTTATTTTTTTTGGTGAAAACACAATTCATTCAAATAGACTTACAAAAAAGAATGAAAAATAATTTAAATGCAGATTTGTGATTGGAGAGACAGCGCGGGTGTTAATGGCATTCAGGATATCTCTGTTACAATGTGATGAATCAGCATGCATAATCACTGGAGTTTAAAACTCAAATATTTAAAGTTGTTTACACTTTTCGAGTCTTGGGGCAGCCCTTTGTTAACACTGGTGCCTCACAGCGAGAAGGTGTGGGTTTGAGTCCACCTTGGCCCCTCTGTGTGGAGTTTGCATGTTCTCCTCCTGTTTGTGTGGGTTTTCTCTGGGTCCAGTCCAAAGACATGTATTTAATGAGGTTAGGTTTAGGTTAATTAGTGATTCTAACTAGCCCATGAGTGTGAGTGGTTGTCTGTCTCTCTGTGTTAGACCTATGACAGGATGGTGACCTCCACAGGGTGGACCCTGCCTCTCGCCCTGTGACAGCTGGGATAGGCTCCAGCCCCCTTGTGACCCTGACAAAGGATAAGTGGAAGAAAATGGATGGATGGATTTACTGAAAGTGCTTTTTGGGAAACCCTGTCAGTAGAGGGCAGCAGAACAAATTCTCAATTCATAAACACAAACACAACCACTAATCTCTGTCCAGATATCCACCAGAAAGTCTGGCCATTCACTTCAGAGGCCAAGCAATCCGACAATAGCTGACAATAAGTTACAAGTCAAATAAATGTAAATGATTTCCACGCACATTAAATCATTTGGCGCAATGTTTCTGACGGCTGAAATCAAAAACACTCCTTTTTGCTTTGTATTTTTGTCAGTCGAACCTGTTACTTTCTAATCAGAAGGTTGGTGGTTTGATCTTCAGCTCCTCCAATTTACATTTCAAAGTGGTCTTGGACAAGACCCTGAACCTCAGTTATTCTGTGCTTAAAGGCACAGAATAAAGTGCAGCATGAATGGGTGAATGAGGTGTATACTAAAGAAAGTACTCTGAGTGCTCAGAGTACTAAAGCTACCAGACAATTTGCTCTATATAGCTGTTAAATGCTGCATTAGGTATAGCTGTTCAACTGCTTAACACACAGCTAGACAGCCAATTACATGGTTGCAACTCAGTGAATTCATACATATAGATATATTTATGACAACTTGCTGAAATTCAGCCTGAGCATCAGAACACTCGGGGTTCTGCCATCTCAACTATGTGCTCACCAGAATTGGACAATAGATGATTGGTAAAATGTTGCCTGGTCTGATGAGTCTCCATTGAACTCAAACGGCTCAAATCTGGAGCAACAGCATGATGTTATCCTGCCACTCTGGACCAAAAGCATCTGATGTTTCTTGCACCTTATTGAGTTTATGCAAAGAAGAATGCAGTCAAATGAATACTTGCTGGCTGTAACTAATAAAGTGACCGTTGAGTGTGAGTGTATCTGCTTTCTGGCTCTGGGTAAGCAGCCTGCTGTGGATTTTTCCAACGTTTGCTGATGCAAATCTGCTTTGAGCTGCATGTGGTACAGTAAATATCTTGATTTGATTCATATATTTATGTAGGATTGTTTTTAATCAAGATGATGATTTAGCTGCTTTCAGCTGATCCCTGTTATGTTGATATCATTACTTCACCATTTTGCACACATTAATAACACTATACTGATGGACAAATAAATAATTATTATATCAAGAATATTTAAATGACTAATGTAACGGTCACTGTACTTGACATTAGAATTACAGTCACTGTCACAGATAGGAGGAGCTGGTATTCTGTAATGTAAACTCACTATAACGATACCATCCTCCTCTCAGGGGCGGTTTCTGGACCCAGATCTTATCTTAAGTGCTTCACTGTTGCATTGCCCTACCAATCAAAAACAGGGTCTGAGCAACATGAGAGATCCCTCTGCATCCATGCTGCTCTGAGCAGAGGAAGTTCGCAGTTTTCTTTTTGCTCCTAAGCAGTGCTGCTGCTATTTCCCGAGGATACGCTGGACTTTCTGCTGTAATCAGTCACAGGCAAAGACTCTCGTAGCAAAGTTGTGTGGATTATGATAGTGTCAGGATGACCTTCAAGAGAATTGAGTGAAGCAAAGAGTTAATCTCGGGGAAGGCAGTGCAAATAACATGGAGGTTTTAGATGGTTTGTGCTGTGTACTTCACTTTATTCTTAAATTTTTCTTATTTCACAAACTTTTTTTTTTTAATAAAACCAACTTATTAAGTTTTGCAGTGTTTGAATTATGATGCTTATTTGCAAAGACTCAGTCTGAACAAAGCAGTTTTGTGACAAATGTGAGAAAAAAAAAAGAACCGTAGCTGTAGCAGATCAACAAACAGTCTTAAATTATTATTTTTTATATCGTTCTTCTGAATGTGAGTGTGTGTTTAACAAAAGTAAGGACAATGTTTTTCTGCTCAAAAAGGCATCAGAACAGAAATCTCTTATATGTGCTGTTACTGAAGGCAATGATATGCCATTTTTAGACAGCTCACAGACACGACAAGGTTAAACTAAAACTTATTAAATCAGAATGATTAGAAAAAAATCCAAACCCCCTCTTGAGCCAAGTCGTCATCATCAAAATCAAGTTTGTATTGTTAAACAAATGAACTTCATGTAGCCGTTATCTTTCAAAACACAACAAATTGTGCCTTTTCCCCCTTAATTTGGTGCATTCATGCAATCCAAAGTAATCGTCTCAGGTGCGCCCATGCAATTAACATAATCGTGTTCAATTTTGATGTAATTACAAAGTGCAAAGACCCGTGGGTTTCCCCCACAGTTTTAAAGCAACCACAATAATCTTGATAAGCACAGGACCGCAGGAGTGTCTTTGACAGGCACCCCTGTCCTTCTGCTATAGTTTGCAGTCAATAGGGGCTCAAAGATGTTCGGTCTTTTAGTGGTAAAGCTTACAGGTGTTAGCTAAAATGTTATATCTGTGGAAAAGACTTGTTCTGTGTTTGTTCTATTATGTTAACACTTCTGCTGCTCCGGGATTTTTTAATATGATCTTTATGTTAGGCTAACAAAGCTGCTACAACATGAGTAACGCGGCTTGCTAGACTGACGAGCATCGTTAACACACACACATGATTAGCAAAACATCAGGGGTGGCTGTTAATTTTTTTGGGGGTGGGTGGATACCAGTGGGTGGAGGTCTAGCTCCCTTGTTTATTTGAAAAGGAAAGGAAACTGAGAACGTTTGTCTTCCAAGTAAAGGTTGGGCCTTACCCTGCACCAACATATTTCCAGAAGTACAACTTTTACTTGGAAGGCTGTGTTTCCGTTTAGTTTTGTTGTTGACTAAAGGAGCCAAAAGGAAGCTTTCTGTGAGGCATCATATACCTCTTTGCAGCCTCCACCAAACACTCACCAACCGGTGGGGAAATACACAATTTTCTATAGCAGCCAGGTTTATTATTAACATGTAAACAAAGGATATTTGAACTAGTACGGTTTACTTCTACCACTCTATTAGAATTAAACTTACTTACTGTTGTAACCAAACTGTATCTGATTAGTGCAATTGACTTGCTGTTAAAGTGGCTCTGCCACAGGCTGGTGACATGTCCAGAGTGCACCCCGCCTCTCAGCCTATGGCAGCTGGGATTTGTTTAGTTTTCATGCCTGGTATAAATAATTAAAAAAAGAAAACCCTTACCCAATGCTGGATCCCTCTGTGCCACCCTATTCTAAAAAATCCTAGGAACACCCCCACAAAGCACGTTACTAAAAAAGAAAGTTGTGAAATAAAGCATTCCTGTCTTCCTGATCTCACTCAAGAATAACGTACTGCACTTCATAATAATTTCATCTAAGTGAGAAGGGAGTTGTTTGGCAGAAGCATTGGGACTGCACTAATATGTTTCCCCCAAAGCTGGATCCCACTTAGATTCTACTACTTAAACTTTAATTAAAAGTAAGAGTAGGTGTCACTTAAAAGTTACATTTGAATAAATTTAAGAAAAAAAACACGACAACATGAATTAACTTGCCAATGTATTTTTTTTACAATAAAGAAAAATAACTAGTTTATGCAAACAGTTTATTTGTGTTTGTATGCAATAACAACTTAACAATCCTATTCAAAAATGACCTGATTTTTTTTGCCATGAGTACTGAGTACAGCAGGCTCCTGATGAATTTTTGTTCCTGTTTTGATTTTGTCCTTAAACCTTCCTGTATTTCTAGCACAGCTGCATTCACTCCTTTCTGATTGTTGTCTGCTCCACCCTCACAGTCTTCATGATGATTGCTTTCGATCACCAATTAGCTCTCCGTGCATTTGCAGCCCCATCTTCCCGTATCTTTATCACCCTGTTTGTTTAATGCTGCATTCACACTGAGGAATGCAGTAGTTGGAGACGGCAGCACAACCAAAAATTGTTGCTACAATGTGAAATGAATTTGAAGCATCATAGCTGCCATCTCCAAAGTGACCTTGGTGCATCAAGATGGTGATAAAACAGCAATGAGACAGATTCCATCTCCTATTGGATTGAATGGGATCGTGCCAGTTATATGCAATCTGTTTATGACACAAAAATCACAAATCTGCTGTGGTTTATATACAGAAATTCACATTAACTTGATTCAGGATGACGATTTAACTGCAAAACGGAGCTCAGCAGCCTTTCTTTTATACAGGAATAAAACCAGTATACAAAAAATTGGCAACCAGTTGAGCCAAGTCCCCTATGACAAAGAGACATATCCAGATTATTTGGAAACCTCATTTGCAAACGCTGTCTGAGCTTGATTGCAGTCACTCTGACTGTTTGGAGAGAG
>VOQJ01047141.1:0-14920 GCA_015052665.1 Apistogramma diplotaenia | reverse complement strand
GACTGTTTGGAGAGAGGCTGCCGTCCACCAGTTAACCTGTGCAATCACCTTGTGATCAAAAGTGGGCACTCAGAGAGTCGGGGTGTTTTCTGCTGAACCTGTGGACAATCATTTGAGCACTCCAACTAAAAAAAAATAAAAAAAAATGTCATTGCAATCACTGGGCAACTACCAAATTTGTGACTGAACCCTTTTGGCTCCTGTTTGCATGTTTTTCCTCCTTGTGGTCTTTGTGGTTCAGTTTTGGATCCCTTTATTTTTCTGTCACCCACCTGCCTCTGTGTTCTGCTCGTGGGTCCTCTCAGCACTATCTTATGACAGATGATCAAGCAGGACACTTTTATTAGCATCTGTAGATTTCCTGTGACAGTTAACAAGGCTGATACTGTATAAGCCCACTAGTCGGCTGATATATCAGTGTGGTTGAAGTGTAATAGCACCTGTTTAACAGACTATAACATCTCACTATGTTACGCCTCATTGAACTACTAAAATGATGCTTCTCTGCTTGTTGCTTTTGCAATGAGAGGTGTCTTTTTTTTCATTTGTGATGGTTTGGGGTGTTTCTTTTGCCTGGGGTGCACACTGCACTGCTGACTGCTGTTTACACCGATGTAATATCATTTGGGAACTCACTAATGTCCTACTGAACTAAGTAGGACAGTTCTGGATGATTGATGAGGATCATTTGATGTTTGACAGCTGGGACTCGTGAAGGACCAATTATAAAGAGCATGAGTTTAAACAAGCGTAAACACATCGTGGTGCTTCAGCCCTCCCCACTGTGACCTTTACTGCTTTGGGTGTTGCCACTCAGTTTGCAAGGTGCACAGTGAAGCTCTTCACTAGGAGTTCATGAATACGCTCTGCTTCACGCAGACTTTTCTCTCTTCATCTCCAGTGACCTTCTCAAGCTCCTCACTGCTCGTCTTACACATTTTCATTGACCCACTGGCTCTCCACTAGTGCCTGTCATCCTGCATTTTTCAGCCTGTGTTGACACAGATGAACAGTCACAGTAGATTACTCAGTAGCTCCCTTCTCCACTCCCTAATTTATTTGCACAAGAGCATCTATTTCACTGGCTCCATTTGAGAACTTTTCTTTGTATTTTCTATATTATTATTTCAATCTAAGAAAACATAGGATGATGAGCAGGTGTTGCACAAAGGTAACATAGAAAATGTTAATATAATTACAAGCTCGCACGCTCTGGTGTATAACTTCTGCGTTTGTCTCCATCTTGGTGAATAGAAGTTCTTTCTGATGCTGGGTAATTGAGGCATTTTTCATTCCTGACACTTAAATGTGCTTTCTGTTTCATCCGCAGGTGTTATCGGTGCAGATGTGTGATGTGGTGAACCAGATCGAGCTGGAGAAAGTGCGCTGTGAAAATAACACCTCTGGGAACGTCACTTCAGGTCATTATAGAAAACATATTTAGTCTCTCTGGGTTGCACAAGGTTATTTAAAGGAAATGTGGGAGGCAGTGTTAGTAAATAAATTGTGCGGTGACATCAGACAGAGTACAAATTGATATTTGAGAAATGCATTTTTTCTAATAAGTGTTGCTTTTGTAAAGAAACTCTAGACTTTCTAGAACTTTAGAACTTGCCTGATAATCATCATCATCATCCTCAGGATCAAAATAATTGTCTCTACAGCCACAGACACTGTAGCACCAAGCATCAAGCAAGAATCACACAATGACATCTACAGGAAAAGAATAACGGCAGGAAATAAAAACACAGCAAATCACAAGAGGGAAAATAACTTTCATAGTAATAGAAACGTGGAATACAATGACAAACAAACAGAGGGAGACGCAAATAGGGAGGCACGTAATAAGGGGATAAGGAAAACAACAAAAAACAGTAAAGCATATAGAAATAAGACACGGCATGCATAACGTAACAGAAATATACTTTTGTCCAGTTGAAGTGGGTAAAAATGCATCCATGCATTTCAACACAAACACCAAATCAAAGTTAAAAAGTGAATTTATGCTTTGATTTCTATATTGAGATATTTGGTTGACTGTACTTCCTGTGAAAGTGTGAAATATTCACGTTAAGCATTTTTAGTGCTGTCTCCATTTGGTCTCATTTTAATAAAACCAAAAATTACTACATAATACTGTACATACTGCATGATGTGTTAAGTGAGCATAAAGTGGAAACAGTGTTCCTTATCTCTGCAATGACCTTCATTTCTCTACTTCCCTGTCTCCGTCCTCAACAGGAAGGTAGTTGAAGTTGTACTCATGGGTCATGTCCTGAATAACTGAGTTACCATGTGTGCTTGTGAGACACCATACGCTTACAGCCTATGGCTGTGCAACATCATAAATCTAGGGATTTTTCAGCAGTTTCCTTAAAATATAGCAGACATTAAAACATTTTGATATTAAGTGTATTTCAGAATGTGAAATAGTAAAAAAGAGAAAATATCTAGTGAGCGGCAGTTCTCTGCACAAAAACGCCTCGCTGATGCCAGAGGTCAACGGAAAATGTTCAGGCTACCTTGAGCTGATAGGAAGGCAACTCAAATAACAATTCATCACAATCAAGGTATGCAGAAGGGCATCTCTGAATGCACAGCATGTCAAACTTGGAAGCAGATGGGCTGCAACAGCAGCCCACACTGAGTGGCACTCCATCTATTTTCTGATGACTGGTTCCAGCACAAAAGCACACCGTGTCGCAAAGCTCAAATCTTCTCAAACTGGTTTCTCGAACATGACAATAAGTTTATTGTACTCAAATAGTCTCCGCAGTGACCAGATCTCAGTCCAGTAGAGCACCTTTAGGATGTGGTCCAACAGGAGATTCTGATCATGGACGTGCAGCTGACAAATCTGCAGCAACCATTTGAAATGCAAGAACAAAGATTATATATTGATTATCATAAAATCAACACATTTAAATGTAAAAATTCTCCACTGCGTGACGATAAAAGAGCAGGCTTTATAAACCCACATTGTTACAATAACCAATAACCAACCTATACCGGAGTTCCTCAAGTAAAACTAAGTGATACTGTGCAGCTGCTGCAAGGCATCAATTATTTATTTAACCATGTCAAAGCTGCTGTGATAAACACAATTTCAGTTTGTTATTATGTGTGTGTGTCTGTGTGTGTGTGTTACAAAATGAGTGATGTTAATGTTTCACCTGGCAGGGTGCCAAGGCATGTGGGACAGCGTCGCCTGCTGGCCCTCAGCCAGGGTTGGAGAGGTGGTCACGATAACCTGCCCACCATATTTCAGTTACTTCAGTGACCAACGTAAAGGTAAATGATTTACATTCACTTCATGTAACGACACAATATAAGAAATCCCAGATGTTTTTTTTATGATGTAGATAAGATAGTTTGCTCTCGGATACACAGCTGGTGTTCTTCAGTAAAATGATACACAGTTGAGATTTTCAGCTTGAGAAGAAGAAGAAGAAAACTAATCATCATTTAAATGCTTCTTTGTGAAATAAATAATTACTTTTGTGGCCAAAAAGCCTAAAGATACCAAAGCATGACTTTGCTCAACAGTGCTGCCATTTAGCCACTTGCTAACACATTTATCTGTCTTCTTTTGTTAAATAACTGTAAGCATTTTCATATTTAAAAGGCTATTTGCATACAGTTTAGCCCTTGGGTAGACGGTGAAGATAAAATGCGCTGCTTGCATGCAAATGGACATTTAAAATATCAAGCACAGTCACTGGATACCCCACAGAAAGCCTTCGGCAAAACAACTCAGGGGAAATTAGATATTGATTCATGAGGCCCACAGAGAGCTTCAGTTCATCATTATTTACACGACCAGTCCACCGAAATCTTTGCATTCGTGCAATATCCCGAGCAGCGTTAAAGTTAAAATGTTTGTCATAATAAAATGTGTCATTTCAGAGTATCAGTAGTGTTTTGATTAGCTTCTTTTTTAGAGGGAAAAGATTAAATGTATGCAAAGCACACTGGTAACAACAAGGTTCTTTTTTTTTGCTGAAGGGGCTTTTATACAACTTGTTGAGCCATGCCAAATACTCCATAACACAAAGGCACAAGTATTTTAAAGCATCAGAACTCTATTTCTAACATGATTCACTCAAATGCACCAAAATCAAATTCCAATTTACACACAGTTCAAAAACCTCAGGAAGGGTTTGAACTGACTCTTGAGAAAACAACAACAACAACAATAAAATAAATCAGTTTGGACTTGAGAAAAATAATTGCTGATGCTCACAAAGCAGGAGATGAACATTCAAAGTTATGGCAGCATTTCCAAGTGTCAACAGCTAAAGTGAGGCGCATCATCAAGAAATTCATAAAGAGCCACGCAATAGAGCACGAGCCTGGCGGAGGTACGTAAGGAGAGATGTGTCTAAAGACCTCACAACGGCTTCCGAGGCACTAGTGAATGACTCAGACAAGTTGGAAATTTGCAGAAGTGACACTTTCAAGCCAGACTGAAGCATGCTAAGGACAACCTGGAGAAAGGTGTACAACCCAAAGAACACCGTCCCCACAGTGAAAGACGGTTGTGGGAGCTTTATGCTGTAGGGATACTTCAGGGGGTCTGGAAATAAAACTAGGATGTTTGGGAAAGTGTTAAAAATTCCTTTAACAGCATAAATAGATAATAGTTCAGTCCTCATCTCTATGTTGAACTTACTTCATAATAAAACCCTCTGTTAAGTAACTGGCTCCTCAGGCTGTGTGGAAGGACATAATATTCCATTTGTGAGGCAGGTAGATTGAAATGTGTTCTATTGCCCAGCACAACCTAACAGATAATACTGTGAATGAGAGTGCTGATCCTGCGATGTGTACGTAAGGTGCACAAAGGGTTTGATAAAGTGCTTGAGACAGATGACAGGGTGCTTCAAACCAGCGTTGAAGGTTCACAGAGGTTTTGTGGACACACTGACTGAACACAGCCGACAACCAGATTTAAAGTCTGGGTGAACTCAGTCACAGATTGGAGTCTGACTCTAAGAAGGACTCCTGCTTAGCCTTTGTTCTGCACGCAAAGAGGAGGGAAGACAGGTGATGTTTCAATGAACGTTTTTACAGTAAATTAACACATTTTACATCACTAGGAATATTTAACACCTTGTTAATGGCTCTACCTAAAAAAACAACCCAAAACTGGACCCCATTTATTTCTTTTTCCAATCACATCTTGCTTGTCTGGGACTATTTAATGAACGTCATTTTCTTTTCAAACCTCGTGTCCTTCAAATCTGCTCTTTTAATACCTTTGAAGTTAAAGCTTCACATACCTGACATAAAGAAAATCTTCTTTCTTGAGTCTGTTCCTCCTCTCAATTGAGGAGAAAATAAAATACACACGGTCATAGATGGTCTGCTTGAATGCAAAGACTACAGTGAATAACTCCAGAGCTGTGAGGTTGGGTGCAGCAGTGCAGCTTGGGGAAAAGAATTACTTAGAAATAAGTCACACAATGATTTGTGAGGTCTATCAGATTTTTTCTTTGTGTAAAGCTGTGATCAGGTGACCTGTGCTGCTACTCTGATGGTCACTGCGCTGTGTGGATTTAGCCAATTGAATTCAGCAAGATATAAGCAGCCGTTTCACGAGCTATATGGCTGTTTTATGCAAGCTGTATATAGTGTTAGAAAAGATAGAAACCAGGGAGTGAATCTCATCAGCATGAGCACCTTAAATATGAATCAATGTCTGCCACCCTTGATGTACTCTAGTAACAGTATCCTAGATGTAACCAGTTCAACATTGCGCATCACTGTAAACTTTTTCACAATATTGCAAACTAACCAGTTTAGTACTAAACTGCTTGTGAGTACTTTTACTTCAGTTTGTTTTGCAGGATGTTCACTCACTGACAGTCTTTCTGTCCCTGAGAAATACAGCATCTGTTATGGAAGCTCCTCCATATGATCGCAAGTTTAACTTAAATACTCGACATTTCATGTTAATTTCTCAATTTTTTTCCTCTTAACTTTGAGTTTGTAAGCCGAAATCTTTGGATGCAAAACTTGAAATTTTGAATTGTTAAGTCAAAATTTTGTGATAATAACCTGAAATCCTGACTCACAGATGGTAACAACAAGTGCCCATAAAGTGTACATTTAGCTCACAGACACAAGCTGTGACAAACTGCACAGAAACAGTTGCATTTGAAATTACTCGCCACTTAAAAAAAAAACATTGTTCTAATTATGTCCGCTCCTCTTCACCAGCCAGAGGGGGAAGTACTGCCACCCAAGACTTTAATCACATCCGCACCATGAACGCAACACAGGGATGAAAAGGAAAAAAGGGGATGTGTTGAAGGTGTAAGCAGGATGTGGGATGTCATTAGTTTCTTATTACTAAGCAGGTATCTCCATGTCATCACTGCTAGCAGATTCAGTTGTAATATGCATTAAGCTGCGTGTAAGGTTTAATCACCCATTAACATGCAGGACTACTTTTAACCCTGGTTATGGGAATGCTGCTAAATTATTGATAAATGGAAATTACTCCTTTTAATTTTTATAAATGTTGAATGATTTCCTTGTTCTAATTTACAGTAAGAGGCTCTAACATTTTAAATTCACCAAATACCTGTGATGCTCTCCAGATGCAGTCTCCACCTTTCCTATTAACAAAATAAGAAAATGTTGTTAACGGTGCCTTTTTATTACAATATGACTTGCGATAAATAAATAAACAAACACTGAGTTTAGCCTCAGGTGTTGAGGTTGTAGTGGTGAAGTGTGTGTGTGTGTGTGTGGGGGGGAGGCTTACCTTCCTTTCCTACAGTCAGGGTGAAGCTACTAGCTACTACTAGCCAGTTGTGGGTTGTTATATTTACTGTATCTTCTTGCTGTAATACGCAAAGTCTTTGTCTGTGTGCTTGTCTGTGAACTCCTCCTAGACCACGAGGAGTCGAGGAAACTAAAGTGGGTACATGGGAGGTTCTGTTCTTATATCAGATATGACGACATCGTCGTGTTGCCTCGTAAACTCTTAGCAACCGGTTAAAATGATTCGTAGAGCTTTATCACCTTATAAACCATCCTATTGTTTTGATTTCACATTATTTACAGTACTGTATGAAAGTCATGAGCCACTCCTCTCCTCCTCCTCCATGTTTTGTTTCAAGCAGTCAGACCTTCTTGTAAGTGCTTTTGAGCAACAGTTTTTCTTTGGCCACTGGTTGCTTGTTCACTCATTTCCTTGTACCTGACCATAATGTTTTAATGTTTTTCTTTTTGTATGGAACTATGAATCATTCAAGCATAAGAGACATCTTAGCAAAAACTAGCAGCGTTACAAATATGTATAAGTTGTTTCCATTTCTTTAGTGGAATCTATGAAAAATAGTACAGATGACACAGTTGAGAGACATTACATTTTTTTTGCACCAACAATGTGGTTCCAAATGTGCTATTAGCTGAAAGTTTACCACATCTCTGCTTAGAGTGCAGTGTGCATCTGACCCTTCAACTGATCCATCTGCTGTTCAGTGAAGCCTCATCAGAAATGGTCTCGGTGGATGGCTAGCTTTCAGGACGCCATTTATAAGGAAGGGAATCACACTGAGGAATGCCACATTATACAAGAAAATCAGTGGCAAAAAACAGGATGTGGAAACAAGAAGCTGAAGAGGAAGACGAGGATGAGACACAAGAAAGGGAAAGCAGTTAAACCCAAACAGGGATCAAATCTCAGCAAATATTCAACAAGAAACATTACTCCTGATGATCTTATTGGTTCTTTTTCATTACTAAATTATGGGTGTCAGTCACTCAGATGGTGACATGCAAACAGCTTTGGCCTTTGGCCGTTTCCCAGCAGTTCATGTTGTCTCAATAAGCACGCCAAGCTATTGTTTTAAACAGCTTAACATGTGATGTGATCAATTAAAGCATTATTACTGGAATTCAGGCTGTTTAGGCTGTAATAACAGTGTAGAGGAACGTGTAATCGTTCATATTTTCATTGTATTTTAGCATGCACTTAAATCCAAAACATAAAAAATAGATACACAGCTCTCATCGCAAGCAGAAGCAAACACGACTGTGCAGCTTGAACATTATGCACAGCATGCATGTACATGTACACAGCATGGAGAAAGAGTAGTTTAGATCAGTGAAAAGAAATAATGCTTTAGATCAGGGATGTCTTACAGTACAAATTGCTCACCGATAGCAAAACTACTTAAATAAAATAGCTTTTGTTACTTCAAATCAACTTGATTTTCGCACCAAGAGCATAAAATAATCCTGTTTTGTCAAGCTGGTGGCGACACACTGGGTCAATATAAAGATGGTTTTCGCTATAATCTCATCACATATGGATTCTTATTCACAAGCCCTTCCAATTACATTTAACCGATGTCTAGATAATATTATAAAGAAACACAAAATGCCAATTTTTTAACCTATATTTTCTCAGATTTATATTTCAGATCTGTTACTCGCCACAGGTAACATCTCTGACTGTGACCTCTGTGACCTCAGTTGTTGGACACGTGGCTGTGCACTTTCTGCCCCGTTTTCGGTGTGATTTATTTATTTATTCACTTACCTTACTGATGAGCTCACTTTCAAGCAGAGCATCATCAAATTTTAATATTGGCATATTTTGATTTTTGTGGCAATTTGAGCAGCGTGTATCGATCCACTTTTGTTCTTTTTAAATAATTTAATTAGATTTGTACATTTCTGTTTTGCCACAGGTTCAAAGTTTGGATACTAAATTAAGCATTGCATGCAGGTGAACCGTGATGCACAGGTTTAAATCATATTTCCTGACTCGAACTGCTCAATCTTTTCCTTTCCTCGCTGAGAGTCATTTTCAAATTGGTGCTGATAGATATCCATTACTTCTTTGCAACACCTCCAGGCTTTCTTGCTGCTCCTGGCTCTGTGACCCAGCAAGTTAATGTTACCCTGACTGAGATGTGCTAATATCCAATCACTGACAGCTCCGCATCACCACGAAATGGGGGTGATGGGGCTTTGACTATTACAAATCCACTTACACTAACTGATGTTCCTCGATGGATGGATGGATGGATGGATGGATGGAATGAATGTATAAGGATGTAGCTTCTCAGCTGAACCCATGTGGAAGTGCGGTACAAGCTTCTGGATGTAACAACATGGTATAGAAATCTAGAGAAAGTGGTCCTTGATTTTATTGATCTATCATCTTAGTGGACACTTTGTAAATTAATGATAAGGTTTTGTATATTATGTAGATTGTGGTTGCTATTAGAGAAAAAGGATGTAAAGGAAGCTTTAGAACAGCTCTACCTCTTGACTTCATGCCTTGCTGAATTAATTCTAGTAGTAACAAGTATTTGACATATTAGTATTTGACACACAGCCATTTCAACAAGGCAAAATCATCAGGAGGAATTGAACATGATTTACTCATAATAAATACAATTACTCTATTGGGCAGTTAAACTCCAATGATTGGCTGATTGGCTCAAGGAAGGCAGGCAGAAGGATGACTGGACTAGAAGTGATGAAGTCAGCACTGAGTCTGACTGTGGGAAAGTGGAAGTAATGCAAAATAGAGAAGCAGCCCAACAGCCGGGGAAGTTCGCAGATGAGAGATTATAGATCTTCCTTATTAAACTCATGCTTAAATTTCATTTCTGTATTATAATTATTTTTATACAGTTTCAAGTGGTTCCTCGAGGATTACTTTTTTTTACTGTAATATATCATTTGAAAATATTGGCGGTTAGCATTGTTGCATGTTTTCCCCGAGCCTATATTGGTACCGTGGCCCTCTCCCACAGACCAGTTACATGCCTGTTGGATTAAATGGTGGTTTTCTGAGTGTGACTGAGTCTTATCTGTGTTTACTCTGTGATAGACTGGCAACCTGAGCCAGTTTTGGCCTGTGACAGCTGGGATAGACTTAACATGCACCAAAACCAAGATGGAAAAACACCAGCTTCTATTCATCCTGGGTTCACAGTCAGATTTGGAGATGCTTGTATTTGGATTTAGTTACCTCCTAACAAAGCCAGGCCAGCTGCTTCGCCTTTTCCATTTTTAAGGCTAAGCTAAGTTGACAAGCTTCATATTTAACATCTAACTCTTGGCAAGAAAGTGAAGTGAATGTGCTTCCCGCAATTATTAATCATTCCTTTAAATTGTGTTGAAATTGTGTCCTGCTTATTTCCTGGAAACGCTTCACTCCATAAATTGTCACTTCTTACTCTCATCCTTTAAAAAAAAAAAAAAAAAAAGTTTCCAAAGTTAACACCATTTATTTTCTCTTTTTGTATCCAAAAAGTAGACACGGCTCTTTTAACACTACATATTTTAGGGGCTGCGATGAAAGCTAATCCATCACCTTTTTAACAGCCAGTCGAATTCCCCTGGGCTATTTCTGCAGGCTGATCTTTTTTTCTCTCTCCTCTGGGAGTGAAGATGCACTCGTACTGGCATTAGCCCCTCAGAGAGTCAAACAGCAAATTAGAGTCCTGGGGAAATGTAACACTTTATAGGTGGAAGACATATTTTCAGCACTACATGTACAGAAGGAAATGTGAGAGGTTGAATTTAAAGCTAAAAATCTTAGATTGGTTTGAATGGACTTGACAGTCCAGACAGCATTACGTGATGGCAAAATGTTGGACAGATTATTTAAATAATAAAAGCATAAAAGTTCACCTTAATCAAGTAGGCTAAGCCATTCTTCTATGTAAACCTGCAGTGATATTATAAATGTAATAGACATAAATCAAGCTCAGTTTTATCCATAAAACAGGATGTGGACCCAAATGCAGGACTCAGGAGGCTCATTGTGAACTGTAGACCATGGAAAAGCTCTACAGGCGCAAATAATCTGACAGACTCGGATTCTCAGGAAAACACGGCGCAAAAAACCACAGGGAATGAGACAAAGAACAGAGGGGAAAACGCTTTATTACACAGGCACTAAATGGGAAAATAAACAGGCAAAACACAATCAACTAATGAGAGAGAGGGGAAGCAAAAGTAAACACAATGCACACAGGATGCAGGACTCATGGAATAGCACAGGACACACAAACGTGGACTTGATGAGACACAGGAAACGTAAGGAAGATCGGACAAAACAGCAGATGCATAAAGGAATTTTACAGGGAAGGCAGACACACTGTGGAAGGGATGCAGACAGAAGACTAATTATATAAGACAATATTAGGAAATAAAAATTTTTATAATATAGTAAAAAATATTCCTAATAAAAATCTTTGTTTTGTCCCTCCTTTGATTTAAAATCTAGTCTTTAAGTGTAGGTGCATTAGGGAGCCGTGTAGTGACTTTATTAAGGGTGCCTCGGTGGATGAGAAGGTGACTGTGTATTCCACATGCCTGTGGTGTGGGTGGCCCAGGTTTCTCTTGCTTACTTGTATTTTTTACTTCACTTAACTGTTATTATTTTGGTTTTGGCAGTCTCTCATGTTAGCAAAGCTCCCTGCATGTTTGCAGTGAATTCCCTTTAAATTCTACAGGATTTCGGCTTCATTCGTGAAGTAATTCAATTCATATCAAATTTCACCCGCCTGTGTCATCTGCTGCTCATTGTAAAAGGGCTAATCGAGTGCAACAACCCACAATTGGAGCTTAAGAAACCATTTGATTTTTCAATCACTCCTTAAGCTTTAATTGTTATTTTTCTCAAGTCTGCTTTTGTGCACTCAAGTTCAAGTTTTAAAAGTAATCCAGCTTCAAGTAGAACAGATTGAAGTTTTTATTTTTATTGTTGTTGTTGGCTTAAACCCACCTCCTTCTTTCCAAAAATAAGAGTGATTTTTTTTTTAACCCATTGTGTTTTGTTAAACTTAACTAAACCTTAAAGCAGACATTTTTGAACCTGTTCTTTTGTGGCAGTGACCCCAGACACACGAACTAAATGCATCCATGGAAAAGTGACCAATGTTATCTCTGCTGTCATGGTGAGGGAATTTCACTGAGCGTATGTGATAAAAACGTGTTGAAAGCTTGTTTACCGACATGCCTGCTGGACAAATCACAAGCTTTGCTTGTTCTGAGCTTCTGGTGCTCCCAGAGCTTTACAGCTGAGCTGCCGCTGACTTCTGAGTGGCAGCCTTAATATTGACTTTGTCAGAAAAGCTGTGGAATTTATTTAAAGTCAAATGTTTGACTTACTAGCAGCGATGTGACAGATGCCACTCAGCCGCTCTATTGCGCTGACGTGTGAAAATGCAGTTATATAAAAAGTGTACGATCAACAGTAAAGTCGGGGGAGCTTGGTGGCTGTGTAAATATCTGCAAACCTGTTACAAAGACAAACGGCTCCAAATATATAATGCATAAATGAAATAGCAGAGTCAGTGAAAGTTTGATGATATTACACGCTGATAACAAGAATGGCAAAGACTGAATGCAAATAGGCGAATAAACTGAGATGAAAATAGCTTGAGGTAAATTGCTCCTGAGGGATACAAAAGACCGAGACTGTACGTCTGGAATGAATCTCTTCAAATATTCAAAAGTAAATAAAAACAAAAAACCCAACTTTCCTGCGAAGTCTCACTACTGATGCACTCACCTTCTTTGCATCTTTGAGACACAACCAACTCTCACAGAACAACAGCAGTGAGCCACTCCTGAGTCCTCTTACAGCAAACTTGGGTCTGATCATTTTCCATCTAAATATCTATCTGATGTCAAAAGCAACACCAAATGCCAAAACCAATCAATTACCGTTGAGAAGAAGGCCAAAGTATCACGGCACTTAAATTTGTAACAATCCACTGGCTTGTCAAAAATTGGATTAGAGAAAATTGTAGGCTACCAGACCGTAGCTATTAGGGATCAAATGAGTAGGGGATTTCTTTGTGTCCCAGTGCTTATTGAGTTTGCAGTTTGGCAGAGACAAATGCCCAATAAAGAAAAATCAATATCAAACAGAGCTAAAATGATCTAATAAATCTTTACCCTCGCTTGAGTCAGTTGATTTGAGGGCATCTGTAGCCTTTCTCTGAGCATTATTAGACTTGCTTATGTAAATTTCTTCATGGGAATAACTGAGGACAAAAGGAAATGAAAGTTTTCAGCATCAGAAATACTGACAATTTTTTTTTCCTTCATAGTTCAGAGCTGGAGTTTTACTTCGCTGTAAATTCATTTGTAAACGACGTCTAGAGACACTCCTCACGTGGAAAAAAAAATAGATTTAACCGTGGTGGTGACCGTGCTCCAGCTCGGAGGCCTCTCCTTTTCTCTGCAAATGGCTCGACCCCGTGGCCAGACAGCAGTGCTCCACTTATGCAACCTCACAGCATCCTGACTAAACATTCCTCCTGCATGAGAATTCACAGATTAAGGTGTTCGTTGGCTTAATGGGACTCTTAATCTTACATTAGTGTGTTCAGCAAAAACAAACAGCGACTGCGGATGAATTTACTGCTGAAAATGTGAACAAGCCCAACAAACTGAAGAGTTCTCCGGAACCACTTGTCCACTTTATGCTTCGGTGCTAAAATTGATGGAAAATTAAACTTTTTCTCATTTCATATGGAGTTGGATTTGTTTGGATTATTGTGCAATATATTATCATGTTTAACACCCAAACCATATTCTAAAACAGATGTTTTGAATTTAAAATTGTCAGCACTTGGACAAGTGCGTGCCTAAACTGATGTACAACTCTTTTCATAAGCATATAGAATCAAGTGATAATCTCTCTTTTTTGTGTAAAATTAGGGATGCCAACACAATATTTGTGCAGCAGCTCTATGCTTTTTGTTTGTGGACTATTCTTGACTATAGGTGAGGTTACACTGCTTTTGGTGGATTTTGTTTAGTTGTTCTGTAATAAATCAAATGAAAAGAGTGAACTCCTGCCACCCAGACTATAAATGAACAGGACTTTATTCACATATCTTCATTATTCCTTCCACTTTGTTTAAAGGAGTCTAATAATCTTGTCTGCATCTGTATTCATTCAGCATTCTCAGGAGGATTTCGCCCATGTCTTTCGCTTCAAAAACTGTCTGAAAAGTTCTGTGTTGACAGATGAGGAAAGTGGAAGATGTTGATTTAATGAGCCTGATGCGTGTGTTTACTTACACATCCATGAATGTGTGTTTGGCAAATTGGGAAACTGATTTATGATAAAATAAGACTTCGTTCGAGCGTGATGCTGAAATGCAGTTACAGCAGAGGTATTTCAGTCACATGTCAGCTACATACAACCTCCTGCTGCACAATCTTTCATCAGCAGTTCACTGCCTGCTAACATTTGGTTTTAACTGGCTTCATTTACATGCACAGAGCAGCTAGCCTGTCATTCACATTGTGGTTATGGTCTTCTATGGGTTAAAGTGTTTTCATGAACTCTTGATGTGCCATCAATGAATAAACCATGAATAAATTCCATAAATAAACCAAATGACAAACTATTTCTGCTGCTTCTATGACAGAGTGTTTCATAGTGAAAAATATCCAATTAACATGGGTAAAAATACAAGGGATCTGCCCAAATAACTTAAATAAACATTTCTGAATGATTGGAATCTATTGCTCCTCTAATCTGATTTTGTATTCAAGTACAGGAAGGCTATTCTCAAAGACATTTCCTTTCTTGTTTTTACATAAAGATCAGCATAGAAATAGTGTTTTTCTATAAATGATTTCAAATAGTTTTGGAAGAAACTGTCACTCCATTCAGACAATGTTTTCTGTAATAAAATGTGATTTTACAGTATAATTCACTGAAAACATTCCAGCTGAATCACTTCATTTGTCCGTTTTGCCTAAATCGATCATCTTCCAGTAGAGCGGTCTGATACAGTACCCTGGCCAATATGTCGGTCGATATATCAGTATCCGCATTTGTAACAGCCAATAAGTGACAATTAAAAACGTAAAGGAGAGACCGGAGAAACGGCTTAGAAAAACATGATTTTTT
>VOQJ01047140.1:0-23729 GCA_015052665.1 Apistogramma diplotaenia | reverse complement strand
AGTGTAGGTTGAATGCTGACTGCAAAGTGAGCTCGAACAGTGATAGCGGAATTCACCATGAAGAGGGAGAAGCATGAAAATAATCGTCAGACATCAAAGAAGCAACATGAAAAGCACAGACAGTGGCCATGATGGGCATTTTTCATTGTTTTTAACACTTTGTTCCCCTTCCTTATGAAGAAGGTCTTTGTCTATTATGACTTTGGACCTCTATGTAGCAGGAGCTAAACTAAAGGACCAACAGCAGCATGAACAAAAGTCCTCTGGTGACAGTAAATGGTTACAGCATGTAGATGATACTCCAAAGCCGTGGATAGGACACAACCACACTAGTCCATTAAGTGAAGCGAGTTAAGGTAAATATAACCTAATTATGTTGAACTTGCTTCTTAGTAGAGGGCCCCTGTGTCCCTCACTGTACTCGCCTTTTATTTATTTATCGGTTGAATGAAATCTTGCATTCAAGGAAATCCACTGCAACAAAACACGTTGCTAAATAGAGATAAATGGAGCAGTTTGCAAAAATGCTGATGTGAAAGTCATAGCAGTAGAACTTATACACCTGAGGCACATGCAAGTGTTTTTCCCACCACTCTTCAACTTAAGAGATTTAAAGAAAATAAGGTGTCACTGAAAACCTTTGCAGGCCTACTTTTTCCTCCACAAAGAGAAGTGGGTGAGGAAACAACAAGGGCATTGATAAAGAACCTAACCTGTAAACCGAACTGATAACAGTGCTGCCAATAAAATCTTATCAATATCTGTTACAAAGATCTGACTTTTCCATACACGCCAGTATTGGCTGCCCAGACAGCTAATTAGTCATTGTTGACAATATGAGATCTTCACATAGCCCACTCCTTTACACTATGAAACTGTTGTATGATATTGAAAATATATCCATAATATTACATGTGAACTGTAGCTCAGCATGCCTCTCAGCTTGCCAAATTAGGCCAAATGTTGCATTTGGGAATCAAGAATCAGTTCTCATTAAGACTGTTTCAGATTTGTCTGGTTTCTGTTAGTCACGCAGGTCTGAAAATATCTGTTCCTTTTATTAATCTCTGCCAAGAACCAGTTTTCACATGAGACTTTATCATAGACAGGAGATTTTATTGGAGAATAAATTTGAAGAAGCACCACAAGTCTGTATTAAAAAAAATTTTTTTTTGTTGCAATACATGACATCTTTGACTGCTGAACAAAGTTCATTTTGTAATCTCTAATGGGATTTGATTTTCTAAACTCCTTTCCTGTCATCTATTTCTGAGAAGCTCATTTACTTTTATAGGATGCCAGAAGGTGTGTATCCTCAAACATAGCTTCATTTATTGGTAGACACAGTGCCTCCAGCAGGATAAAGACTGGGGATTCCCGTCCTTACATCATGACTAAAGAAGCCATTTATTCAGACCGCAGGTCTCCGCAGTACTTTATTCTCCTCGGTTTCCCACAATCCAGTGGATTGCGTGACTTTGTTCTCCTCTTTATTGATTACGGGGTCCACTGAAATTCATTTACACAGACTGCATGTGCCCAGTGTAATAAATACAAATTTTATGCAGTTGCTCAAAAATATTTATTTTGAGGGTCCCGTATAAACACAAGTCAGAGTAAAGAAAGGGATACCTCTGAAACCATGCACCCTACTTCTCTGCAGCTGTTTTTCTCCACTTAACGATAACACAGCAATAAGAAACAGTGCAGTAAATAAACCAAACTACGGGCTGATGAGTACAGCATTTAGTGCTGTCCATCTTTGCTGTTAAAGGTCTTTTTGTACTCACGATATAGTTTTGATGCCTTCATATAGTATGAATTAGATGTGTGCCCCCCTTTTGATGTTAATGGTAATCCTCAGGTTAGGCGTGTCAGGGCATGTTAACAACAGCTAGGAGCTGTGATGTAGTGCAGCTGGTCAAAATAAATTATACATTTATGAAAATTACTACATTTTGCGTTTTTTTTTCTCTCCAAAAATATAAAAGTTGTTACCCTTATTCACTTTACACTGTGGTTCAGCATTTTGTACAAAACCTGGATAGAAATGGATCCAGTCCTACTGCATGTTGGATTATCATCCATATGTCCGTCTATGTTTTAAAAATTTATTATCAGCAAATTTTCGTAGATGTATTTTCCATAAATGGAGTTTTGAAAACCTTCACTGGGCTGAGAATTGTACCAGTTTGCTACCAGAATCGTTTGCTGTCACCAGCATTAGGAGGCATGCACAGCTATTAGCATTAGCGGTCGTCCAATAGCTGATAGCCAGCCCTCCACCCCCCACCAGTGTTCTCCGATCATCCTCCAATACCAGCAGGCCAGAACCCTGCATGAATTGAAAGGCCAAAGCTCTCTTCAGTTTAGGTTGGATATAATTTATGTTATTTGTATAAAATACAGCTGTATTTGAAATGGGTGGGCTTTTTGTACAATTAACATAAAGCAAACTGTATTATTTGTTACTTATTTTCATGATAAATGCTCTAATGGACACACACACAACAGATGAGAGGTGCAGCTAGGTGGCTCGAATTAGCTTAGCTAGTGTAAACCCTGGTGCATGCGGGGTTAGCATGGGCTACAAATGATTATTTGCACAATGGAAACTGCTCACCGTTGGTCCTTGCTGCAAACCTGTTTTTATAGCCACGTTGTGCTGTTCCTGGTTTTATGTAATAGCAACAGTGCACTGTTGCCCTTGAGAGCAAACTAGCTGTCTTTGATGCTGAGATCTGTGCAGGCAATACTGAGCATGAGTCATCCAGAAGCCCACACACAAATACTTTGAGCAGCAGTCTTTCCGTGCTCAGGAATTACAGCATTGTCATGAAAACAGTTGTAGATGTTGTTTTTCCTGAAAACATTAAAAGGTGTTCTCAGCGTTGAAGAGATATTTTGAATCAGTAATTAGCAGCATAGTCAATCAGCCTAATTTACAGGCGACTTTTCGACTTGCTTCCGCAGTGCTCTAATTTGCTGAAGATGATTAACAGACTGGGATTTCCCCAAGAGTCCCATGGCTGATAAAAATCATACGCTAAAGCGATTGTGCAGTTACACACTAACCACCCTTTTTGTTCTGAATTTACATAATTTAATCTGGGGAAGAAGTTAAACCAAATGGGATCAGTGTCCATCAAACTGAGCTTTGGCGTCCTTGCGAGCCGCTGTGGCTTTATGTAATTGTTTACATAATATTCTCCTCTGACATTGTCTGGCAGGGTTTAGCTGTGGGTGGTGAGATGCCTTCAGGAACACAAACTATGACTTAAGATTTTTGTGTTGATGCTCAAACTAACTGCTGTGTTTTCTATGACCACTGTGACTTGATTACTATCTTTTTACCCAGCGAGCCACTTGTCCTTGTTTAGCACTGTCTACTTGTAAACACTTTTTTTTTTTTTTAAAGCCTGTAAATGACCTTCAAACACGCATTAAACCTGCTCCCATAGGACAGAGTTAGATTTAGGAAATGTGGTGGTTAAAACTTCATTAATGGTGATTTCTTGTGGCCTGACATGGTCTGGAGTAAAGTGTGATTTTCCTCAGTGTTTATTTATTTTTTAACTTTTTGAGATTTTTCAGCACGGTGGAATAGCACTGTTAGCACTGTTGCCTCACAGCTAGAAGGTCTGGGTTTGAATCCACCTTGGCCCGGGCCTTTCTGTGTGGAGTTTGCATGTTCTCCCCGTGTCTGTGTGGGTACTCTGGTTTCCCCCCATAGTCCAAGGACTGGGGTTAGGTTCATCTGTGACTTTAAATTGCCCATAGTTGTGAACGTGTGCGAGAATGCTTGTCTGTCTCTCTGTGTTAGCCCTGCAGCAGGCTGGTGACCTGCGCAGGGTGTTCCCTGCCTCTCGCCCTATGACAGCTGGCCCCTGCGACCCTGAGCAGGATGAGCAAAAGAGAATGGATGGGTGGATTGATAGATTTTTCATCTAATAACATCAGCTGAGAAAACAGAAAATTTGAATATCTGTCCTATTTGTACCTTAAAACAAAACGCGTATTTCAGTTTAATATTAATCTGTGAGCATCTGTTTACTTCTTGGGGCAGTGAGATTTTAAAAAAACAGGATGAAATGCTCTCTGTTGAAGGCGTAGCAACTTATCTCTTGCCATATGTTTGTTACAGGTCTTCCACCTTCTCCTTCCCATAACAAATGCTGAGGCCTGACGTCTCTTAGAGGTGAGGGTGAGGACGGGTTAGAGGGTCGGTCAGCTGCGCCGGGTTTTGTCCCATGAGAGTGACTGTACCATCCAGGCACCAGCAGTGACCAGGGCTGTGGCTGTGGTGGGCCCGGCCCAGGAGGCCTTTTTGTACATCACTCCAGGCTCCCGCTGACCTGTGCTGCTCTCACCATGGATCAGCAGAGAGACAAGTATGGTGACCGACCGCAAAGAAGCACGAAAGTGTCCCAGGGAGGCCGGAGCGGACACTCGTCCCGGCCATCTGGCTCTTCCAGCTCCTCCGGGGTTCTCATGGTGGGGCCAAATTTTCGTGTAGGCAAGAAGATTGGCTGCGGAAACTTTGGTGAATTGAAACTTGGTAAGTTGACTCTCAGTCAAGTGTTAAAGTATTTATTAGGTTTGTTTTGCTAGTAGACATGATTGCTGCAAAGTTTGCTGGAAATCTCTCTTCTTATCTATTACTGAGTTATTTATTATCTGAAGTAGTGTGATTTATTTTTAAAACCCGTCTCAAGCAGTATTTTGCTGTCCTGTCTCATTCCAGGGAAAAATCTCTACACAAATGAGTATGTAGCCATTAAACTGGTAAGTGCCTTCTTTCTTTTACCGCTTGACTTCTCACGTCTGCAAACGATTTTAGAATCAAATTTAATGTTGAACTCATTACTTTTAAAGGATTTTATGTAAAAATGGTCCAACAGCAAAATTAGCAGCTGTCAGTTTAACTCAGGATCATTAATATTGGTACAGAAAACACTGAAAGGGTCGTTTGCTTGATCCTGATTGAGTGTAATAGACAGTAATAATGAGAAATTGAAAAAGTTCATTAGTGCATAGAAAACATGAGACAGATGCTTAATGTTAGTCTCCTCTGTGTTCAGGATTAGATGTTGATTTTAAATGCGTGAATTTAGTTTGAGCCATTTTGATTGTAATTTTCAGTCAGTTTGCAGAAATGTTGGCGCCGCATGTAACTGTTGTGTTCTTGAAGAGAAATGTGAGGTGTAGATGCTCAGCTAGGCGTGTCTCTTCAGCGGCTGCTGGACTGGAAATCGTGGCTCCTGACTCATGCCCTTATTATTGCTCACCAGAGAGTTGTAATTTGCTACAGAATCAAAGTATTAAGCTCACCAACGAAATGGCTTTCAGCTACTCGCTCTGCTGTATGGTGTGCTGACACATTTAAAGCATGTTTGAGTTTCAAAACTCCCAACAGTGAACTGAAAATGCATATTTTAATGCTTATTTTAGGTATTTTATCTTTAAACTGTTTAAGTTTTATTATGATGGTTGGGTAAAGTGTTGCTTGGGGATTTGAGCCATACAGAAACATTTTAATGGTTGCAGTGTGACAGCGTAGAAAATACTCCATTCATTATCTTTGTTCGTTCATTTAGACATTGCATTGAAATTCCACTTATTCCAGTGTGTATGGATGATTTAACTGAACATTGGTCTGGATGTGTTCATTATTCAGGAACCAGTGAAGTCGAGGGCACCGCAGCTGCATTTAGAGTACCGGTTCTACAAAACACTGGGAACCGCAGGTAAGGTCATAGATTTGTTTGCTACTCTGTCTGCTGTTTTTATGTGACTCCATGTGATTTGACAGTTTGGGAAGATTGCATCGTTTCCACAACAAGTGATTACCCCTCTCAGGTTACATATTGATATTAAGCTGACTTCAGTCGCTGAGACTTTGTGTGCATGACTGGATGAATGCCTGCGTGCATAGAAAGCATGTTGAGCAGTGACCTTGGGTCTTGCCAGGGGTGGAAGAGTTGCCTTAAGGTGTGCAGGTGGCTTCATTTTCACTTTCATTTTGGTCTGCCTTGCTTCTTCCTTTATTTTTTATTTTTGGAAAGTAAGCGTTATGGTCTGAATTGTGCTTTGAATCCACAATGTTTCTTCAGCTGGCAAGAACTTAAGTTTTCTAAACATGCGATCCAAAGCAGACTGGAGATTCAGGTTGAAACACAAATAGTTCTTCCAATTTTACTGTGATCTGTTCAGCCACATCAGCCTGGAAGGACCTTGCCTGTGAAGGCATCTTGGCATCTTAAGACTGCCTGCTTGGTGGTTCTTCAGAGCGTTCTGCACAACTCTGCACACCTTCAGTGTATGACTTGCACATCGCCCTGATTTCCATTTTGTTTTGTCAAAATGCTGTTAAAACATCACCACTTTCATTGTTACTTTCTGTGTGAAAAGTTGTCGGTCTCCTTCAACTATAACTTGTGGTCCTGCAAACGTGTCCCTCTGCATTCGGGTTTCTGTTCAGACAGCGTATAGAGAGGGGTTTTCCACCCACTGCAAACATGCTCCCATTCAGTCTTCCAAAATCCCAACTGCACGTCGCTGGATGATCAAATGCAAATTGGTTGACAAGTGAGCCAGAATAGGGAAGGGATCAACAGTGGAGTTAACTGGGAATGAGAGAAGCATGAAAAAAAAAAATCAAAAATGCAGTACAACTATCTGACAACAAGCACACTCTGCAGGTAGACTGGCAGTGCTTGACTGCCCACTAACTGCCTTTGCACTACCTGCGTTCAAGCATAAAACAACTATAAGAGTGGTCTTCAACTTGTCTTTGATATCTTCATACCTTTTCACCTTCATTTTCATGAAGTAATTTCCTGAAGGAAGTGTGTACCTGACTGAAAGTGGAACGCACCTTTTAAAAGCTTTCGTCCTCCACCATTAACAGCGGGCCACGTCTGCGATAATGCTGTCAACATGGTGCTGCTCTCCGAACAACAATGATTTACTTAAAACCAGAGTAATAAAGAATTCATTGTCTAACCTAAAGGCCAGTGGCTCAGCTGTATTGGCTGTAGTATATTTTTACTGGCATGTGAAAAGTAAAGGTTTTAATATAATCATGTAATATAAATGTATACATTTCATATTGTATAATTTCATATTTCTAAACCTGCAAAATAATGTTACTAAAGCCTTGAAATGAATCTATTTGAGCACACCCCATGCTCTCCTTTAGAATGACCCCAGCATGCTGCGCGTATCACTGTGACAGAAAATCGTACAAATCGAAATACTTTGTTAGACCAATTTTAAAAGTTTATCTGCATACGTAAGCTTTTTATTTTAACTTCTGTATAAAAACAGGAGGTGGTGCCCTTCACATTTAAGCTTGGTGAACAGGTGCTTTGCTTAAGGACTCTGGCTAGCTTTTTTTTAATGGATTCAAGTCACAAGCGCTGATGTTGTGGATGCCAGAAAAAAATTCTACCTTGCTCTTCATTATGTGTGTATAAAGACCTCAGCTCTACATTAGTGTCATCTTTACTGCTGTTCTCAGTCTTTTTGTTGAGTGAAATTTAGGAGCTGCTTTGCCACATTCCTGTATAACATGTTTCTTTTATTTATTTATTTTTTTCATGCATGCATCTAATCATTTCTGCTGGAGCTTTAGTTTTAGTCGCAAAAATGAGTGAAACACTCAAGCTTACCTTGTACTGGTTCCCCTCTGGACTGGATGCGTGGACTGGGTATTTTCTGCAGAGATGTTGAATCACTGACGTCATGCTACTGTGTTAAACGAATTCAGTTTTACAGTGGACACACTGGACAGTATTTTTGCTTTTGTTGTTGTTGTTTGAAATGGTCGCAAACATTATTGGTTTTGTCTTTTTCTCTGGCTTTACCCTTCGTTTTCTCCACCGCGCCATTTAATTAAGCCTGCTACCTATAATGAAGTGTAAGCACTTCTGAGCATTAAAGAGTCATGTGAATAATGAGGCACCGAAGCAAAGAATTTGTACCCATGATCTTTTATAACTTGAGTTATTCGAGTTACTTGAGGAATCATTGAAGCTCTTTTGGAGGTCTATGCCATTGAATGTTGCCTACAATATTAGCGGTATAAATTTTTACATAATAAAACAAAAAAACGAAGTGATATTGCAATTATATAGCAGTGCCATGTGTTTACGTTTCCTTGTGTGCACAACAGTGAGACCAGCCCAGGCATATCTGAGAGCAAGAGCCATTTGATGATTTAGTACCTAAATCAAAACTACTTCAAAAACCTCCCATAAAGTAGAGTATTTTGTAAAATAGGCAAGACTGTTATTGCTGCACAACCAAGATACAGATGAGGAGATGGTAGCAGACAGTGGTGTGCAACCCATATATAAATGAATAGCTCCACCCAGCATTGCTGGAGCATTAGTTGCACTCCATGGACAGAAATGAACGATGGACATTTTCTTAATTGAAATGGTTAGCAGTTGTTTAATACTTAAAATTTCCAGAAAAAAATGCAGAGGGTACTTTTGCTGCTGCTGTTGGCGGCACCTTGTTTCAGTGCCCGGGGAGGTAGCATTAGCATGATAATACTAATTAGCAAGCTAATGCTAGCCGCTAAATGCCTATCTCACTTGCTAATTGAGTGATGGGGCCTAAGTATGTAACTGCAAAGCACCTCTGAAGCCTAGGCAGTAACAATTCAGTATATTACAGTATGAGCTTAACAATTCATGTGCATATTTTAACTTCAGTACTGCAGTTTTTTTCTGTACGGATGGAGCAGCTACAAAGCTCTCTGTTCTTCACCTGCTGATCAGGTGGTTGATGAAGGATCTCCAGCTGTGTCCCAGTAAAGGTTTAATGGTGGTTACAGCAAAACGTGCTGCTGCTTTGGACTCTGGAAAAACGTTTCCTTTTGCTGCACCTGAACTCACCATCTCGATAACAGCTCTGCCTCTTTGCGCTTGCCGCAAGTGTGCAGACCGCCTTTCTGCAGGTAAAATAGCTGCTGCAGTTGTGTTATCAGGGTTATTGTTGGGGGCTGCATGAGCTTAGTGTTGTAATGCTTTTTATTCACAAGCACCCAGATAAATACTTTTCTATTGCAGGTCTATTTTTGGTTGCTAATCAGGGATTAAAGCATAAACAATATTTTAATGGAGCAACTTGGTAGTTTGGGGTCCGTGCAGTGCACGCCTGTTCCGAAAGCAAATCGGTGAAATCCTCAGCCCGGCGCAACAGCACCTCAGCAAGGCGTAATGCCTGCCGATCAACCGCTTGCTAAAAGCCTGAATATTGGGGGGGAAAGTTACAGTAGCTCATTGGAAAAGGACGGAAAATCCCTTCATTTACTTAAACTTAAATGCTGCTGCCTGTAAGCTGAAGGCAACATTAAAACATTGTTCAATATTGTCAGAAATATATAAATATTGTGATAATTGTGTCTATATCACCATCATTTTAAACAGGTTTGTGCAGCGGAAAGCTGTGAAAACACCTGCGTTGCCTTATTAAATTGACATCGTTGGTTTTTGAAGTTGGTGGAGATGAATTGGTTATTTGCATATCCATCAGGCGCAAAGCAACACAAAGATTCATTCACACCTGCGTTTCAAAAACCCAGCCAGTATAAGTGTAATTTTTGCTCTTGTTTTTTGCTGTGCTGATATTTCTCAGCCACAGGGGGAAATGTGGGTGTGAATGTTCCTCTTTTCTAACCAGTTAGTTGTGGACTTTTTAAATAAAAACTTCAAGAAACTAAAAACACCTAGCATAATTATTTAATAAGTGTGATGCTAACACATTTATTTTCATTTTATTTATTTCTTTATTTATTTATTAATTATTCACAGCTGATTTCTTATGGCAACAGTTTCTCACATAAGTCGTTTGGTATGTAGTGTGGAACGGTGACTTTAGCTTTATTGATATCCCCCAAATGAATTACTGTCCAGTAACTGTTATAAAAGATCAGTGGGGTTTCTGATGCATCGCTGTTACTGCAGCCACTTGCAAGAATGTTGTCAGGATCGAATGAGCACTACAGAGAATTAACGCAACTTTTTTTTTTTAAAGTGTTGGTACTAGAGGAAATGGGTGGGAAGGCTAGAAACAATGGAATAATAGAAAAATCTTTTTTTAACAGTATCCATGGTTCTCCTGGTCAAATGAGTAAAATAATAATAGGTACATATCAAATATATTGACCCAAACAAGCCATCTATGAGATCATTTTGTTGTTGGTTTTTTGACTTGTTATCTAATGTGGTCATTACAGCACAGTGATGGTGGTGGTTAACGTTGGCCCCGGTTACAGTCTGTCATGGAAAAACCTTTTTTTCTTTATGTGCTAGTTGATGATCTTTGATGTGCTTTTTTTCCTCCTTTTATTTTTTTTAAAGCTCTACATGCATATGTGATAACCCGACAGGGAGTATAATGGCTATTGTTTTGCAAAGGCAAGGGCTGGAGAAGGCCAACTGTGCGGAAACTCATTAAATATTTAGAGAGTGGGTCTGCCTCTCTTAGTACTAACCTGCCTCTGTCCTGTCCTCCAGATGGGATAACGTGACCTCATTTCTTCTTGGCTGTGTGCTGTGCCACATTCCTCTCAGCCAGTGTGGTTATCACAATGTCTGTGTGATGGGGTCTTTATGAATTAATGTGGTTTGACTCAGCTGCTCTGTCAGGTGTTGTTCTCTGATGCATAACCAACTGTCACTGGATATTAATGAGGATGATTCAATTAAAAATCGAGCATCATCTTCCAGTTATTTGAGTATGTTTGTCATTACAATAGGAGGTGCATCACTGCTTTGGTTTTACAAGACAGTAAAATTATGATGGATTGTGAGAGAGACAAAAAGGTTTTTAAGCGCGTGAGGCTTTATTCAGGGGTGGGTGGACACTGTTGAGCTGTTAAAGGTATTGGCAGGCAGACCTCGCCATGAAACACTACACCATCTCTGTAAGCGCTGCAGGCCCAAAGAGTAAACATTTCCAATAGTGACAAGGTTTAATAGATTTTACAGACATGTAAAGGAAAGGCCAGATTTCTTATCCTGCATGTCTGTTCCCACTCACGTGAAATCAGGGATCTTTGTTGGAGAAAAACGAGCTTCTCATTACAGTTTGGTTTGAGTGAAAATAATTAGAGAAAATGAGGGACTGGAGAAACTCTAGAGCAGTATTTCTGTATGCTTTTAGAAATTAAAGAGCTCTGCGTTCTTGAGAGTGGCTTTAAAGGGATACTGAGATTTAAAAGAACCACAGGATTTCCCTGCAGCTTTCTTTTTTTGCATAGAATGATGGAGTATAATCTTTGTTTTTTAATACCATCGTTGCTATGTAATTACAAATGCTGATTTCTTGTCACTTAAAGGAAGAACAGCCCTTTTAAAGGGGATTCATTATCTTCATTTCAACCCCTAGAGTAGCTTTGCATAATTCTCAGCTCAACATAACCCTTTTTTATCTCATGCTGTGGCCAGGTATGTCTAAAATTAAACCATTTAGCTCCACCCTCTTTAAGATCAACCTCCCTTTATGCTGTCTGTCTAATGATTGGCTGCCCCTCACAAACAGCAGGTGGGCGGAGCTCCTGTTGTTGCAGTCAGACCTGAGTGTCTGAGAGATCAGTGTTAATTAGATCTATTCTTTATGACATCAGACAGTGCTCAGAACAGAAAAATTGCTCTAAGAGACTGAACTCTGAGCTCAAGGATTTCTTAAATGAGACAACGTTGTTTTAAATTATGTCCATGAGCATCCATTGTAACAGTATGTAGACCGAAAATATGGAAAAGCATGTTTGTGGTTTATTGGTGTCGTTTCAGTTCATTAACTTGGTAAAATGAGTATCATTGTCAAAATTTGCAAAGAATTCACATTTTTATATCAAATGAATTAAACAGTAGAAACAAAATGCTGGCTTTACACCTCTGAAATGTAAATGAGTGTAACCAAATGGCACAATACTCAGATAATTGGTTCAACAAATAAGCAGATTGACAGTCGTCGTCACAGAGAAAGCAGCCACTGAACAAGCCAACTAATACGTCTGTCAGAAACTAAAAAGAGCCAGCTTGATTTTGATTTGAGGCGTAGAGCTGAGCAACCAATCACAGGCTGTTACAGTTGTGCAGGTAGCCAATCAAAAGTGGGTCTGTGTAACGTGCAAAATCATGCAGAAGTTTTTTTTGTTTGTTTGTTTTGATATAGCTGCAACAGCACCAATGTGAGTAGCCTCTTCAGTGTTTTCAGTCAAACCCACAGCTTAGAAATGTACAGTGGAGAAATCTGTCTACCAGTCTTTGATGTGCTTCTCCTGCTGTGGCAGGCTGGAGTCTGTCCCAGCTTACAGTGGATGATGAGATAACGTGGTACACCTCGGACAGAGAACCAGTCTATCACCACACACGCACACACACACGCACACACACTATAGTGAGGAAAAATGCAGGTGCTTACACCTACAGTCAATTTAGAGTCACGAATTCACCGAACATGCATTTCATTAGATTGTGGGAGGAAACCCACGCAGGCACGAGGACAACATGCGAACTTCACGCAGAAAGGCGGCGCACACTAATCCGAAAAATCTATTTCTGTGAAATATGTTTTCTTCTAACCTTAAAGAAAAACCTAACCTGATGAAGTCTGTGATATATGTTGTAGACCAGGTTATACAACAAAAATGTGTGTCCAAAAGAAATGACCTAATAATAAAAATAGGCTTTGGGTGATTTTCTGCCAGCTTTTTCTTTTTGTGTCGCAGTGATGGGCATTTGTGGGCAGTAAGGGACTGGACTCATTACATTGTATTTCAGTCCAGTGAAACATGTGATCTTTGACTTCTTCAGGTTCCAGAATTGCACAGATATCAGTGAACCTGGGTGTAACTAGGTGAGCGTATCTTAGTTAAGATGAGTCATATTTATTCATCTTGCGGTTTTAGAGTCTCCATTTACAATTAGATTAGATTACAGTAATGCGTAACAGAACGCATACAGTGGGTGAAAGAAGTGGCGCATTTTGTGAAAGTTTTGCGCTGGAGTGGAGCAGCATGAAGGCGATTTACGCAGGTTCTAGGTGCACGTTTTCTTCAAACTATTGCTTTAACAAAGGCAGAGGACTCTGTGCTCGGTGCATCAGTTTTATTGAAAATGCAGACTGTCTATGCCCTGTGCAAATGCTAAAGAATATCTCACAAACCAGGTGAGCACACAGACCATGGCTCTCGTTATGTTAACAAAAAATAAGAGAGAAGTCAAAGTGGTACCTACAAAATTGGTAGCTACCAGCAAAGTTTGAGTCTTCCTGTAGAATTATAGTGTATAGTTGAGGACAAAAAGGCTCAGTCTTTCATGTTTGTTGACTTTTGTGCTGCAGACAACGGTCGTTTGGCCATCCCTGGAGTTCCTCTGCTAGTTAAAAGCTTGATCCACATTGTTCTCAACTGTTTATCAACTTATTTACAGCACATCTCCAATCTGACACATTTTTAGGCCTCCCACAGGCACCCAGGGTTTCAAGGCACTCATTCCTATGGTACAATTAACAACCCACAGAACTACATAATGGTGTCCAGAAGCACAGGATGGAGAACAGCATGACTCCTACATGCCCATATGCTTGCTGACAGCATTTATGCCACCTTTCATACTGCAGTGTATTTCCCATTACCCAGCTGGCAAGCCAAATGTCTCCAGCAACATGCTTAGTATAAATATATCAGTGCACTAAATTGGGAATATTTGTATTTAGCTTTGCAAGCAGTTTCTGTTACTAACTACTTGAGCAAAATAATAGTTTTATAATGGCAATGTTGTCAGTTAACCTGTTGTACCAACTCCTCCTTCATAGCACATAAAACAGCTAAGACCAAACCAGTGTAATCGGCCCTGTCCATCATTTTCTGTAGAAAGAGTTCATTATTTTTCTATTCAAACTTGTACATTGAAACAGATTTGCTGTTTCATATATTTAATGATGCATTTAAAATCTACATATGTGCACTCTCTTCCAGTGTGCATAAACGTAGTACATGCACAAGACAAAGGTTACTTTTAAAGTCAGAAGATGTTTGATATTGAAGGACTGACTGGATTTTTTTTTAAACTTCTTTGCAATTGTACTGTCTGAGGACTGAGCACAGCTTTATTATTCTGTTAAAGCAAGGTCCTGATGATTGGAGCTTTCTTTGAAGTTTCTCGAGAGGACCTTTTTAATAGGACTCTGACTAGAAGTAAGCAGGGCCAGACTTTGAGTCATACTTCCCTGAAGGCAGTTAACAGTTTGACCTGATTTCCTGTTCTTTGAAACTAAAGTTCGGGCAGTGGTCAGGATAACAACAAAGAATACAAATGTACCACCAATTACGATTAAAAATAACTATGAATCGAATGCACATGCAACTTTAAATCTTGTTTTGTGTGTGTGTGTGTGTGTGTGTGTGTGTGTGTGTGTGTTACATGTTTTTATTTTTTCATTGTGATGTATAGCCTTTTTGTGCTTTTAGCTTAAAACTTCATTTAAGGGACTGCAGCAGGAAATGGACTCCTGTAAAAAGTAAGGAGAAACATTTGCCTCAAGTTTAACTGTTAGAAGTAACTTTAAGGTTTTGCCATACAGAGAAGTAAGAGGGCACCAGCCTTTATGCGAGTACCAGTGGCATCAGACTAATCACCCACAACTAAATTGTACTGTGGCAAAGGGAAAGTAAGAGCCAGGGTGACAGATGGACAGGATTTTGGAGCAGGGAGAGAGAGTAGAGCAGATAGAATATAATTCAGTTGAGAGGTTGTGATATGAGGCAGAGAGAAGATTGGTTTCCAGCTTGCTGCAGCAGCAGAGTGACACAGTATTTGACCTCAGGGTTAATGTTTACCTTGCAGCTTTCTCTATTCTGCCCTCAATGACCTTGTGGTGCTCCTCCTCCTATCTGTCCATTTGGAGGCCTCTTGTGGTTCACCTTAGACCGGTAATAATAAACACAGGATTTCAACTACTATATAGAAATGAAAAACACTGAAACCATATTGTCTTTATTGTCTTGCCTGCTAAGCTTTTAAGAGTTGTCTTGTATTTCTTTCAGATGCTTGCCGATTTAAGCAGCAGACAAATCTAAAGACAGCCAATGGGTTTACGTCTGGTGTAAACTTTGTTTCTTTCCTCTGTGTTTTTAAGCAGAAGGAGTGCCTCAGGTGTTTTACTTTGGGCCCTGTGGGAAGTACAATGCCATGGTCCTGGAGCTCCTCGGCCCAAGTCTAGAAGACCTCTTTGACCTTTGTGACCGGACCTTTTCACTGAAGACCGTCTTAATGATAGCAATTCAGCTGGTGGGTTTAGAGCACTGTACGCCACATTACACTAAACATCCTCCCCTCTCCTCATCCTCTCTCCCCCAGTTTAAAGCTAGCTCTATGAAAGAGATCAAGAACACATCTAACCACGTACAGGAAGAGGCCAAAAGAGGGCAGATTACTGAGAACTAAAATGCATTTGCCATTTAATGCTTAATTTACATTTTCAACACAATCCATCATCATGCTACATCAGCCTGTTTATAACAGAAACAATGATGTGAACTCGGAAAGTAGAAATGAACACCTGTTTCAAACAGTATCCTGGTTCTGTATTTGAGTGAATTAATCCACAGTCGTTTTACACATGTCCCAGAAGACACAGTACAAAACTGCTGATATTGATATAGCTAATTTTAGAACAAAAATGGCAAAAAATAATCGTAAATTAGTAATCTGTTGTTAAATGCATACTTCTGGGCAGATTCAAGTAGACTGGCAGCTGTCAAAAAGTGCAAAGCAACTGACTCACAAAGTCTGAGCAGCTCAGAGGGTGTGATGGCCCCAGTCTTTTAGGCGCCTTACACATCTCAGAATTTCTAACATTTCATTTTGTCAGCACAAAATCTGCAGTGCTCTTGTAATATTGATATCCTCTGAAAAAATGTAAAGAAACCTACATAGAGGCTGGGCACATGCCTGTCACAGGTTTGCTAAACACTCAGATTCTCTGTCAAGTAGCTCGTCCTCTTTAGTTTGGTGATACCACTGTAAGTGCAGCAAGCTAAGCTAAAATAAGAAAAGTCAACTCATGCAGCAGAAATGCCCATTTGTAATAACTGACTGTCGTGTGGAGGAACTTTCTTTGTTTACGGTGACTGTTGTGTTCTTGTGTCACCAGATTTCCCGCATGGAGTATGTGCACTCTAAAAATCTTATCTATAGAGATGTAAAACCTGAAAACTTCCTCATTGGACGGCAAGGAAATAAAAAGGAACACATCATCCACATCATTGACTTTGGCCTGGCCAAAGAGTACATCGACCCCGAGACCAAAAAACACATTCCGTACCGGGAGCATAAGAGCTTGACTGGCACTGCCCGATACATGTCCATCAATACACACTTAGGCAAAGGTAAGAAGGATTTTATAGCTTTTTATTTAATACATTTTTTGCTCTGGTACATCTCTTTCTGAAAGAGCTGCTTTTGCACCTAGTTCTTGAAGTGTGTCAGTGAAATGCTATCAAATCTGTTATCATAGAGCAAAGTCGGCGAGATGACCTGGAGGCCCTGGGCCACATGTTTATGTATTTCCTTCGTGGGAGTCTACCTTGGCAGGGACTGAAGGTAGGCCGAGTATATGGACAGTTTCCAAAATTGATTCTGTTCAGTATAGAAATGCATGTCTGATCTTCAGCTCTCATGTTCCCGTATAACCCTAAAATCCAATATACTCTCAGTGCTGCTGTGTGATTTATATTCATTTACCCATGAACAGCTTCAGCATGTGTTGAAAGTCAATTCTGGATTAAAGGTCAAGATGACAGAAAATGTACCTATGAAGACTTGTATTGCTTTTTGCTTCACTGGTACACTTCATGCAAGCCTTATAACTGAATACTACTAAAATAAGTCTTCAGCTTGATACGAAGCAGAAACGAAGGTGTGAGTTTAAAATAAACCAGGTGTCTTTTTTTTTTTTTTTTTTTTTGCTCGCAGTTCAAAATTCTTGAGCTGTAGAAGCTTTCCTTCAGGGTAATATGGCCAGAGTGGAGCAATTTGTGGTTAATTGAAGCGGCAAGCCCCCACCCCCCCTCACGTTTTTGCTTGCTACTCTGATTCCTGTCGGCTCAACCATCTGAAAGGCTCTCGGTGGTGATAACGGGATCAGTAGTATTTTGCTGTGTCTTTGTGAAACACACAATACTACACTCATGTTCTTCAGGAGGGCGTTTGGCTCAGACATCTTAAACTAAAAAAGAATCAGCATTTCAGATGAGGCAGTGCTCAAAAAAACCACCAGGAGTAAGATTAAAAAAACCTGAGATCAACTGATTTGGAAAGAAATAATATAAAGTACTGAGCAGATTTAGCACACACACGTGCGCATGCACAAAACTTTAGTCATTTAGTAATAAATCAGAATCAGAAATACTTTATTGATCCCAGAGGGAAATTCCTATTGTTACAGCAGCAACCGTCGCTTCAATTTAAAAAAAGAAAGAACAGAGAATAAAGAAACACAAGTATAAGAATATAAAACTACAGAGACGATTGGCTATATATACATCTAAATATTATGAGTGCAGTGGCTGTGATATTATGGATATGTACATAAAACGCTCATCAGTGAGTTTTGGTTCACGTGTATTTGTGTTTTGAATCTTTTTTCCTTCAGGCTGACACGCTGAAAGAGCGATACCAGAAGATTGGAGACACAAAACGAAACACTCCCATCGAGGCCCTCTGTGAGAACTTTCCAGGTGTGCTGTCGATGGCTGTTAGCTCACTCATGGCTCGTCCCGTGAGGCTTGATAATGTGGATACTGGCTGTGATATAACCTGAATTTTCAAATCAAATCATCTGAAAGTCACCCCACTACACACACATTCCTGTTCTGTCTGTGATACAGAGGAGATGGCCACCTACTTGCGATATGTGAGGCGGTTGGACTTCTTCGAAAAGCCAGACTATGAATATTTGAGGACCCTGTTCACGGAACTGTTTGAGAGAAAAGGATACACCTTTGACTACACTTACGACTGGGTTGGCAGACAGATTGTAAGTAATGCACGTTACCAGATCACATTTTGCAGGTCAGAAATTTCTTCAAGCTGTCGGCAGAGCTGAATTCATTGTTGTTCCCGTCAGCCCACACCGGTGGGATCTGTCCATATAGACTCCGGAGCATCTGCAGTCACGAGAGAGAGCCATCCTCACAGAGACCGGCCCTCGCAGCACCCGCCAATCAGAAACCAGGTAAGTGGCGTCGTGATCGAGCAGTGGGCATCGGGCTGCTTGTTGCCATTCTGTGGTCCAGTAAATGAAAGAGAAATGATGAATTACAGCCTGAAACTTTATTCTCAGCTGTTATGATCGCTGCATTATTGCCAAGCAAAGCTTATGTGCATGCAGTGACGGCTCTCTTATGGCCATTATGTCTAATAGGATGCATCAGGACAAATTCTTCCCAGTTATTCTTTTTTGAGATACAGTGCGCTTTAGTTAGTGTGGATGGACTTTTGACATGTGTTTAAGACCACAAATTAAATGAAACTAAGTTCTGCTAGTTAACAGCAGCCCTCAAACCTTAGGGTGACTTAAAACCAACACATTCGCATACTCTACAGAGTAGAAAAGCTGTACTGAGGGGGAGGTTATTTGGCTCTATGGAATCTGTGCACAAGTTGTTAGTGCAGCTGTGTTTCAGCTCATTTCCACTGGACTGCTGTTTGGTTGCTCTAAATGCAAGGTTCAGAGCCACTGTTTATGAAAAAATTAAGGATTTAAATAACTGTTAGTGAGTCCGCAGGTGAATGTGAAGCAGATTTTGCTTGTGTTAACATATTTGCTTTGACTTGCTTTTATTTAATTTCTGGCGTGAAGATGAGCCTAAAAATAAACTGCTGGCATTCTAAAGGTCTGAGCATTTAAAAAAGTTACTTACAAGAAGTTTGTTTAATTTTTATTTACGTGTAATGAGATTGAGGCCAAAGTTTGAGATCTAAGAGCTTGCCTCCATTTGGCTTCAGGCTCATTAGTTTCTGATTCAGTTTTATGGCTGAAGCCTTGCTATGATTTTGATTCACTTTTTTTTATTTTGTTATTTTTTTTTCTTCTCCATTTCTCATGCTGCTTTGCATGGTTACCTTGCCTCGCACACCCAAATATCCATCTTTCCTTCACCCCCCCTCCCTCTCCCATTGCACCTTCAAACCCACTTCCCCTCACATCACCGACGCCACCTCCCCCGATTCCTGAGCAGACAGCAGTCTCAGATCGACGAGGAGCATGGGAGGTGCAGCCTGCACGCCAAGCAAACTCCTCCTATCTGACCTCCCACCTGACAGCGGACAGGCACGGGGGCTCAGTGCAGGTATACACCCCTCACCTGATCAACCCGCAGCCCCTACCCAGTCTCCATGGAGTCAGATCTGTCTCGAATAATCCAAACAGAGATAAATATACTTGTAGTTATGGTATGTAAGTGAAAGGACAAGGGCGGCTTTGTGTGTGTGACTGAAATTAAATCATTTCACTTTGGGAAGCTGTACGGTTTGAGGTGATTTCTCTGGCTTTATGGATATTTGCAACAAATATTTTATTGTTTTAAATTAAAAAGCTACTAATACGCTAGAGCCTCATGTTCAGTAAAGTACTCAAATATTTAATTCGCTCCTGAATTTTTCTCCCCAAAATTCGGGAGCGACCTGGCTGCAGACAAGAGGGCGCCACCATACCTCAACTCTAATCCGGAAGTCCACAGGAAGTTGGTCGTCTTCATGAGTTTATCACTGGGAAATTGCTCGAGTCAGTTTCAGCTAAATTTTAGCCCTGACCCTGACCCTTACCCCCAACTCTAAGCCTGAGAAACTAAGATAAAGGTGTTTAAAAGCTGAAAATGTAAATTAACGAACTGTAATAAGCACACGAAGACCCACTTCCGCCATAAAGGTCATGTGACTTCCGGTATAGAACAACAACTTCCTGTGGAGTTTCGGAATAGAGTTGAGCTATATGACAGCGCCCTGTTGCCTGCAGCCAGGTACCCTTGAAAAATTGCTGCTGACCAGAGATTTTTATGAATCTTCATTTAGATTAAAGCTCATAATTACTCAGAAAACACTGATACAGTAACTGATGCTTGATACCAGCCACTGACTTGCGTTTGTTTAGCATTTTAGCCTTGTGTGTGAGACAGATCTACAACCATACACCTCCTCCCCTCCGACCCCTTTACCCCTGGCTGGGAAATGTTAATTTTCTGCTCCACCATATGCATGTCATCTGGTGCCACCCACCCCAGATGGTCAAAGTGTGATTTTAGCTTTATAAGCAGCAGCCCTTCTCGTGGCATTTTGATCTCCAGTTCTACAACTCTTCATGATGCTTGGGCATTCTTTGCAAGATCAAGAAGCCTTTTGCATGGCAGGACGACCTGGCACAGCCAGCCTAATTGCATGCTTCTAAATCATTAAGGCCCTTTATGCTCAAAGGAACATGTTGGTGTCATTTTGACTCAGCCCACACCAAAGATCGTCTCTGTCTTCAGCCGGGTTTGTTTGTATGAGTACTGATTTTTATTAAATGGCATTCACCTTAAAATAGTTTAGAAATTTTTATCCATATACATGGAAAAATTATTGATGTAGGTTGTTTCCTGGATTTTCTCTGACAGAAGCATGGCACTCTGAGAAAGCAGGGGGAACTGTGGAGAAAATGGCCCGTGAGCAGCAGGCTGGCCCTGTGATTTGTTTTTTTTTCTTTAGTTTATTAGCTTAAACAGCACAATCAGGCATGGCTTTAACTCATTAAAATATCGATGACTAAATAGTGAGAATGGTATGACTATCTTGGAGTAAGAGATCTTCAATATGGATACAAATAATTTAAAAAAATCAAAACAAACTGTTTACAACAGTGTACATATTAATTCATGTGAAAATGGAAGTGGAGTTTGTTGGCTTTTTAAATATGTATTTGGATAGTAAACCCTTAATTTTCTTATCAGTGCTTACAAATCAGATAAATTTTATAGATGTCAATTTGGAAATTTTACTGATCTTTGTGTTTGTTTTTTTTGTTTGGTGTGTTTGGTAATTTTGTCTGATTCATACCAAGTTTACACAAAAGATGGCAGCAACCCCTAGGTCACTTGATTAATTTTTCTTTTCCATAATTGGGTAAAGCTCAAGGTTAAAACATTTTTTAATACATTTTTTAAAATTTAATTAATGGCAATAACATAGGGCATCGGTACATATTTGTGGAGGGCCACGAGCTAACGAACGCCATCTGGATCCAATCCAGATTCTGGATTTGGAGGTGACTTGAATTTAACATTGAAAGTCACTTTAACACACCTTTTCGGCCATATCTCAGCTGACAAGACACATCATGCTCATTTGTTGCACTAAGAAGCTCATCACTATGTAACATCTGATCAGGATACGATCCAAATACGCAAATATACCACACACATTTTGGCTCCATCAGTCCAATGTCATCGCCCATTCGACAAATTGCCCATTTTGTCAGTATGAGAGATAAAGCTTTTACAGAAAATTAAAATGACCATAAAATGAAAGTTATTTTAGTTATTTTAGGGTACAGGACAACAGGACCTGTGTTGTCTTGGTGATTCCATGTTTGTGAGACAGACACAGGCTCTGCTGTTCTTTTGGCTCTTGAAGTGTGTTCAGGGACACAAATACTGAGTGGAATTTCAGTTGAAACTTGGTTTGACTCGTCTCTGTGGTTGTGTGGCTTACTGATGCGAGTAACACTGCTGATTTGATTGCATATGGTAACGTGGATGCCCGAGTAGTATGTTACGTGAAATGAAATGTGAGTTATTGTCACATTTAATTTTCAGTCTGACTTCCCTTTATTACCGCACCATCTGCGCTGTTACCCTAAAAATGTTCTTCAAGTCAGTATGAACCCAAATTCCCATAACAGTCTCCCGTCAGGGTTCTTATAAATTCCAACTTTCGGGTAGGAAATGGTGCCTGTCTCATTCAGGTGTCTGTGCACTGATATCTTTGTATTAATGCGACCCCTCGGTGTGCTCTGGTAAGACGAACCAAAGATCTTTGATTTGAGAGTAGATGTTTGGGACAGTACTAGCCAAGCATGCACATGCTTCTTCTAGAGAAGAAAATTTAATCTTTTTTTAGTTGAATAAATGATTGAAAATAGAGGATAGGTTGTTTGCCTTTCTAAATATGTCCCAAAAAAAGCCACCAAATCCACTTCACTCAATTTTTCGCAAACTATATGTGTCCATGAATCGATCTGAGCATATAAAATCTATTTTTATGACAATTAAAACCACTTTCTTTTACAGGTTCATGGTTCAAGAATGCAGCAGTGAGCTCACACAGACCTAAAGTTAATGTTGAGCAGAACTGAGTTCAGCCTATTGGTGTGGCAAACAACACTCCCACTTTCTCCCCAAACAAGCCAAAGTAAAGTGATCTGGTGAAGCTGCATTAACTTGTTCTTTGTCATCCAGGGAAACTGTTACAGCAGTGCTTTGTGTGTTTTTTTTTTGTTTTTTGTTTTTTTTCCCCCCTCCACACTGATCCCGACTAACACGTAACTGTTGTGTGGACTGACACAAGCATAAGTGGTTTAACTGAACTAACACCAGTCTGTGTCACAGGTGGTCAGTTCGACCAACGGGGAGCTGAATGCAGACGATCCGCTGGCAGTTCATTCCAACGCTCCGATTACAGCTCAGACAGAGGAGCATCCGCCCGACGAGGCCAAGTATGTGCCATGTCCCCACCACGCCTCTCTTCCATGTCCATCTGTCGCTTCCTCTCTTTCCCGCTTTACCTCCCTCTGCCTCACCACCTTTCACTATAGTGTGGAAGTGTGACAGCCCAGCCACCAGCTGTCATCCTCCACCTGCCCCTCTTATCTGTCTGGCTGTGTGGGTTTACGATGGTGACTACAAGCTGTCTCTATACAATTTTCTCTGTTAATTTTCTCCTTTACCACCCCCCCCCCCTCTTGTTTTCCCTTTAAAGAAAGCCATTGTACAGTACTATGCAAAAGTTTTGAGCCAAAGGTTTTCATTTCTATATATTTTGGTAGGGAAATGGGTGCAGCAGTTTATTGAAACAAGTGTGAATGTACAAGGAAATGCATAAGGAAAAACTTTTAATTAGCATGAAAATCAATATTTGGTATGATCGCCTTTGTTCTCCAGCACAGCCTGAACTGTGTGCGTAATGCGATCTGTGTGGAAATTTGTGTATGCGCATTACGATTTGTGTCTGTATTATGGTTTGTGTGTGCGCGTTGCGGTTTGTGTCTGTATTACAGTCCGTGTCTGTATGCTGATCTGTCTGTAATCAGATCTGTAAATGTGTGAATAAATCTGCAGATATTAATGGTTGAAAAGTCTTAAAGTTTTGCTCGAATCACTGAAAATGCACACAAGTCGGCAGTTTCAAGGCCCCCCGCTCTTCAACTCCCTCTCTGCGCACACGTGACTTTTGCTACAGTTTTGCCGGCGCACGATCAGTTTTGCAGTCGGCTGTATAGCACGGCGATCTGACAGGCACACCAGCTCAAGGGGTGTTGAATGGCAGATTTACAGGGGTGGCTGACATGGCTTCTGTAACTACATGGCCTCATTTGGTTATGAAAACGTGCAAAACAGTAGTCTTGCTTAGTCGAGTTAAACATACAGCTCAACAAATTAATATTTTTTCCAG
>VOQJ01047139.1:14999-32312 GCA_015052665.1 Apistogramma diplotaenia | reverse complement strand
GATCGTGGAAAAAAAAAAAAAAAAAAAAAAGGCCTTGGGAGAATTCCTCCATTAATGGTTCTTTTCCCTCGTGATGGTTAATATGCTGTTAGATTTCATTTTTGCACTTCCATTTTACCCCAGCCTCTAACATAGAAAGTATTATGTACTACAAAGTCATTTAGCATGTTTATGACTCATAAAGTGTAATTACATGTCCATAATGCATTTTAAGGGAAACATTGTAACTTTTATACATTACTAATTAATCCTTTACACCATAGAACTTCAATGCACAAAAACACTGCAGGTAGCAGCTGTAATCTCAGTGCATTGTTGCAGGTTATTTATACCATGAAAATTGTGTTACAATTAGGACCTGACTTGCAATTTAGAGAATGTGCATATGCAGTGAAAATGAAAGGTTACAGTGCATACAACAGAGTGAACATGCTACCATAAGTACTGCTGCTCTGCTGCGTGGGTCTAACGTGAGTGATATGCTTGATCTGCATAAGCAGTAATACCGCAGGTAATTTTGTTGGCTCGTGAGGCTTAAGTGCTTATTTATCTGTGTAGCCACTGCATCAAGTTGAGCTCATCACTTTCTTTGATTACAGGTAGAGATCAAATCATTCATTTGTTTGACCTCCATCAGTGCTGCTAGGACATTTTATAATGTTTATATATTGGCTGTTTTATTGGCTGATGGCTGTGCAGCATCTTCCGGCCTCATGGTAATGTAGTCTCACGGCCTCCTGCTTCAATTCCTGCTCAAACTTGAAAAAGGGCAGCCAGTAACAATGCATCTGCAGCCTGGGACGTCATGATCCCACCAATTTAGTAGTCGATACCAGTATCAAAAGAAAAAGGCTAAAGGTCTCAGGGCAAAGAAAAAAAATGAGTTTATCCCATCTACTTAAACACTGAACAGAACAGGAAAATATTAATATATTTTGTAGAGCTGTCAAAGTTAACGCGACAATAATGCAAATTCCTTTTAAGACCTCTATTTTTTTTAATGTGCAATTAATGCATGCACAGTCTGTGACCTCTGACCTGCCTCTGTGGTTTGAGACATCAGGAAACGATGCAGAAGTAATGTTGTACTGTAGAGGGTAAGCAGAAATTGATAAAGAATCTGAAGTTTAGCTTTAAAGCTCTGCCAAATGGTTCTCTTTACAAGCCCACAGTTATTTGTAGTTACTGTCAGTGTGAACTGAGTTACCACCATAGTATGTTGAGTCTCAAATACCACTTGCTGGCCAAGCGCACAGCTGGCACAGAGAGTCCACCTCCCCTTAGCCAAAGGCAGACTATGATAGATAGCTGTTAACAGAGACGTCTGGAAAATGTATCTTTTAAATTTGTGTTGTTGTGTCTCGCTGTTTTGATCCCACATAGAAGTCAATGTTTTTTTGTGAGTTATATTTTTTCCATGTTAGGCTAGACACAATTACATTGTGTGGGAGTATATGCTTAAGTGCACTTTTGGCATATTTTATGAACATTCAGGACCTTTGAGTTTTTTTTCTGGAGAATAATCTGGGCTGTATTTGACACTGTTTTGGATTTTTGCAACAATAATAAACACACATGTGCACTGAGCAAGTATATTTGCCCACTCCTGTACTGATAAGAGTGGTAATAATGGTAGTTACATTATGTTTAATGCTAATTTTTGCTAACATTTGAACCTATAGAACATAAAATTAGCACAAAGAGTAAGGAAATCTGTGATTGGTTGATTATTTTTTTAGTGTAACAATGCTTCTTGTCAGTAAATCTTATACCACTGGAAAGCCTGTTTATTTCCCCTTAAATCACAGCACTTTTGTCAGGAAAAATTCCTTTTGTGGGTCAAGGAAGCAGATTATGAGTTATGAGTTGCACCGACGCCAAACAGCTTTTTCTGCTATTCACTTTTGTTTGATGCGGGTTATTGGATTGGATGACTGAAATCTGATGAAACAAGGCATATTGGCAATTTAACAGTTTACTCATTTAACAAACAGGAGTATCAGTAGCACGTGGACGAAGCATACGCAGCCACCACTGCACTGAAATTGCCTCCATGACAAGCCTGACTGCCAGCACTTGGGGTACCAGAAGCTCAAAACAAATTTCCTTACTGTTTTGTGTTAAGTTTATTTGATTTTACAAATGTAATGCCAGTTGCCTCAAGAAAAATAGTGAAGTCTGTTTCAGGATAACAAAAGAAGGATAATAAGAAGGCTGTTACTGTGAGCTGAAACTTAATCAAGTTGAGTTCTTTGAAGAACTCTAGGTGCTCTCTGTGCTTCACAAAATTTGACGTATTCCCTCCCTTGGTCTGAAAAGTACAATAACACTGTTTGCATTTTGCCTTCTGCAAATCCTTCCTCATCCTTTGGTCATACAGTACAAAGTACTTCAACACCCAACTCTTACTGCCTTTCTTATCAGTGACTTAGCAGTGCTAGTCACCTTAAATACATGCTGTAACATAGAGCTACTCTTGTGACGTGCTGGTGTGAATGAGGCATGTTGTATAAAGTGCTTTTAGTGCTCAGGTATGACAGATAAGAGCTAATCTATTTCATGTTTAAGCTTTTCCTGTGACATGTAATGTCATTTAGTCCCCAAAGAAAACCCAGGCTCAGCTTCAGCTACAAAAAGGTAGGAATCCCTCAAATCAGCTATATATTTTTTTCCTTCTTCAAAACTATCACTATCACCAGCCTTTCAAAAAAAACAAAAAAAAAAACATCCGGCAGCCTCTAGTGATGAGAAATGACACTTTATCACTCTTTTAGTCGGTGCATTCAAATGCTTTCTTATTTGAAAAATTTATCCTTGGTCTTTTCATCAATGCAGGCTTTTCTTTGTTAAAAAAAATAAAAAAATATAATCACTTGATAGTCACTCAAAGAGCTAGTCCTTATGGCCTGATTTCTCTATTGTACCAGCATGATATGGATGTGTTGGGGGACTATGAGAAAATGACAGCTTGTCCCTGCATCTGAAAGCATCAATCACACAAAACTCTTCTCAGCAATCATCACAAGGACACCAAATTATTCAGCTGAAAAACATTTGAAATGAAGAGAAAAGGTAGGGGAGCAAATTATTTTCTTCTTTTTTTTTTCTTTTTCAATCAGATGACATTTCTGACGATGGGTTTTCCACTTCCCAACATGCCAAAAACTGTTGCAGTCACTGACAAGCAGCTCTGGGGAAATGTAGCAAGTGTGTACATAAATGAAAGCCCCCCTCCACAATGGTCCGACATGAGATGAGCTTCATGTTCTGTGTATTTGTCTCATTGTCAATCCGTCGGCTGTCTGCAGCATTATTGGGATGATTAAGAAAAGACCTTTTGTTCAGATGAGGGAATCGTCTCCGCTGGGCTCATCTGGAAGGGAGGGATGGTGGAGAAGAGAGGAGAGGAGTGATAAGTCTCACTGAATAACTTAGGTCACGGCACAAATCACTCGGTTATTTTTACTACTTCTCTGTCCCCTCTTTTGTGATTTTACTTGATTGCACTCTCATTTTCATCTGCTGCGTTTTTCTCAGCATCTCTCACTTGCCTTCTCTCTGTCTGTTCGTCGGCTTCCTCTCTTTTTCCTCCCGCTCTTGACATCAGACGGTGACATCCACAAATCACACAACTTTGAGGGTTGAATAAAGTGGAAACTGTAGGCTTATTTAATGGCTCCCTGGCATTTATTGGCACCCTAATGTTGTACTGTAACTGAGCAGGCTGCTAATCAGTCACAACATACAGTATAGGGGGCTTTTTGGTACACGAAAAATGTAGACATCTGGTAATCGACCCTTTGTAACTTCCCTCTCCTCCTGTTCCCAGATCTGTTTCTATAGCTGTGCATTTTAAAGTGGCTTTTATTACTTAAAAACTTTCAAACTCTAAAATTGTGGGTCATAGATTTGTAGACAAAACAGTCCATTTTCGCCTCAAGGCGCTTTTTATTGTAAGGTAAAGACCTTACAATAATTACAGAGTAAGCCCAACAATCAAAACGACCCCCTATGAGCAAGCACTTGGCGACAGTGGAAAGGAAAAACTCCCTTTAAACAGGAAGAAACTTCCAGCAGAACCAGGCTCAGGGAGGGGCAGTCATCTGCCGCGACCGGTTGGGGCTCAGACTCTGATAGCTACAGTGCCATCATTAATAATTTATATAGTTACATAGTTATATAGTTAAGTGTTGGTTGAAAATGTCATAATCTTCAAAGCACCTTTCAGTTGGTATGCTGGCATTGGTTCAGATGCCTGCTGCTACTCTGGTAAAACTATACCCCACACACCCCCTCCCCCACGCACCCCCACCAATCCAACATTAACACAGTCAACAGAGCAAATCAGTTACATTTTCTTTATATATTGTTTATTTCCTCTGAGTACAGTGAAGATTTCTGCTTGAATCTCCACGGATGGAGGCGCATCTGTTCCCCTAAATTCCGACAGCACAAAACAACTTGCACAAAAATACTACCTAGATATAGTTATTAGTGATAAGCAGAGTTGCAGAGCTGTTGTTTGTTTGTTTGTTTCACTGCAGGTAATACTGTGGATAGGCAGACATTCTAACATTTACCCCCGAGGCTAAATTTAAGCACACAAATGCAGGAGATGCAGCACTCTTCAAATACTTTGAAGTATTTTTTTTTTCTCACTGATTTTCAATTTGATTTTCCACACAGTCTATTCAAAGCATGTCAAAATAGCAGGCCGTTCTGAAATTTTCATGCAGCAATCAGCTTCAGCCGCACTTTCATTGCTTATTGATGCTGGAGCAGTTCACCTGAAAAGCAGCCAAAAGCCGGGACCCATCAGTGAGAGTGGAGGCTCTGATGGGTTGCGCCTCTCTGTTTTCATCTCCTTTATCCCAAGTTGTGCTTACAGTCTCTTTTTTTCCCCCTGTGGGACACAAAAATATTAACTTTCAGCCTGGTGCTGCTGCCAACTTCCTGCACCTAACAGCGTATCCCGTCCATCACAGGGACTACTTTGGATGAGTATCTTTTAGGCTCTCCAAGCATAAACTTTGCATTTTCTCTCTCTGTTTTATTTATTTTTTTGTTGTTGTTTTGTTGATGTTATTTTGTGGTGAATCCTCAGTAAGGAGTAATACATTTCCCAGTACTTTCTTTGGTTTCGCAGACTTGGGGACACTGTTCCCTTCTCTGTGTTGCTATATACTCCCCGGGGCCGTTTCCTCCTCTTTGGAAAAGAAGTACAGAGTTGCCTCTTCATATATTGACTCTCTGCTCTTAAATAATTAAAAATGCTCAAGAACAGTTATCCTCTTCCTGTGTGAGTGTGCTTGGGTCACCATCTTCAGCGAATTGGATTTTCACATATGCCTCAAAAAAAAAAGCTGTGGCACTACAGTAGCTTTCAGTATAAAATATGGATTTTTTTGCTTTCAAGGATTTGTGAACAATATTTTCCAAGGCCTGTCGAACCCGTTTTCTACACATTGTCAGTGCCTTTAATGCTTCTCGCAAATGTGGATGCATTTATTCATCATGTAGTAAAATAGTAAAACATCTGCATGTCTTCTCATAAAACCTGAAAAAATTTGGTATGCTGGTAAGAAATAAAAGAAGAAGAAGACGGAAGCAAAACTATATGAGGCTCTTGCTGTTTTCCACTGATAACTCGCTGTAATGAACTGGGTTCAAAAGTTCACGGGGTTTGTCCTCATCTTTTCTGCTCACCCTAAAATCCAAGAACAGAAATAATATGAAACAAGCGTTTCACGGTAGCTGTTTTCTATTTCTATTTTTATTTCCTATTTTTTTTTCGGTAGAACGTTGACTGGTCCAGATGTAATACACCCCTAGAAGCAAAAAACCAGGAACTCAGCAACTCCTGTAGCCAGGATTTCTGCATTCCTGTATGATGGGTTTCTTTTTTTAAAGACTATAAATGATGAGATTTAAGGAGCGCAGGTGCGGCAGTCAGAGGATCACAGAATCCTATAAAAAAGAGAACTTTATTGCTAAAGATAACTGTAACGACAAACCAAATCCAAAAATCATTCAGTAAAGTTGCACCACTCATTAAATACAGTCTGCTTCGTTCCCTTTTGGGGAATAAAATAAAATGGATGATGCTTTAATACATTATACCTTGAAGGTAAACTCTAATATTACACTTACTCCACCACAACAGTGTGTATGATTTGATTTCTTTAAAATACTGAAGACAGACTGCAAACGGAGGACAAACAGAGACTTAAAGTACCAAAAGGTGGATGGAAAAAAAAGAGCGAGTCAATTAGAAATGGGGGCACGCAGAACCACAAACACAGACATACCAGAAGACAGATGGGACTGAGAGCGGCCTGGCAGACGTGGCAGCGCGTATGTGTTTGTTTGTGTGTGTTGGTGTCTTTATGCCCCAGCTGAGCCTCGGCAGAGCGGCAACACAGAGGCCAACTTAAATGGGGAGTAGAGATTAAAGGCAGCGCTGAGGCCTGCAGCCTCTGTATTCAATCACCGCTCTCCCCAACATCTCAGCCTGCATGCTGATCAAGCACAAGTGAAAGGAGCCATGCACCCTGCCAGTCCCGCGTACCAGCGCGCAGACTGCTCAGTCCTGCTGTCATTAGATCGCATTTTTACTTTACAGTTAACATCGATGCAATCACATTGTATCAGCAGATTTTATTAATATAATATTAAAGGTGCTTTTCTCAATAGAGTCTCAGTGTGAAATGCATTACATGACTGAAAAGCAAAGCATCTTTCATGTAACTGAAAGAAGACAAAGCAACTTCAGTTTTTTATATTTCTCTTGTTTTTATTGCATCATTGTTGAAAGACTCATGCTTTCTCTTTAATATTCCAGCAGCCTTTAAATGCCTCAAATAACTGAGATAAGTGAGCTACTGTAGTGAGGCTACAGTAGCTCCATTCAGGTTGAATGGAAATCCATAGGAGTGAGTGTGAGTGTTTGACCAGCTGTTTTACTTTAACAAACTGCAAAGTACATTTAAGTTTACGTGTCTCTGTCGAGGTGTTCCGTCGCTCCTGCTTAGACGCTCCTGTAGGACGGGAGCTATTTATAACCGAGTGTCACCTGTTGATCGCCGTAGCGCCACTGCAGCGTGCAGTAGATGTGGATGATTCACATGAGACTGAACATTTTTCTCAAAAATGAAGTTTAGGGTTACAGTTGTAACATAATGATAAAATGAATGATAAAAGTCATTCATTTAGTAGTGGCATCTTCTGAATATTTGTCACATTGTGTGATATTATTTGGTGGTAGAATAGTGATTCTGCTTTTATTTTGGTGGTGTGAAGAAATGAGCATATCGAGCAGGGTTACCCAGGAAAATACCTGATACATTTTTGTATCATATATAACATTTTTGATACTACAGGAATAAAAAATTACAAGAGAGGCATTTTTTAAAAATACTAAAGATTAGAACAAACTGGTTAGTGCCAATGTGTGCAGCTACATTCCCATTTATTTCCAGTGCTTCTGGTGACTCGGTAGCTCCGACCAGGTCGGTATTTTTAACTATTTAATACTTTAGTGTTGTTGAAATGGGAGCTTTGCTGACCTTAAGAAGTTCTTCATAAAGCCTTGGTTGTCAGTTTTTAAGCTGCTTCAACAATTCATCGTGTATTCGGCTGCTAGAGAGGGGAGGGGCTGTGCCTGCCTGTCTGTAACGGTGCTGCGTAAGGTTGTGTGTCATCTGGAGGACACAAACATGACACTGTTGACATCAGAAATGAGTATTTAATCTAAACCAATATGCATTTTTAGTATCAATTAGTAACCGACTCAGTACATTTCTTGCCTATGGTACCCACACCACTGAAAAAAGAAAGGTTCTGCACTGCAGAATTTTGGTATCAAAGGCACCAACAATATCAGTTCTGGTGGGATCCCTAATGTCAGGTTGTAAAGCTGTACACGTTCCCATCTCTTTTCTCTGAACTTCCATTTTAGCACTGAATCGAATAGTGCTGAAAAGTTTTTCCTGTTTTTTTACAGCTAATACAGTTAAGTGCCAGTGTTATTTAAGGTATGACATGCTTGTGTATTGTGTATATGCAGCCCCAGACAGAAACGTAAGCACATAAATGCCAAAAATTCCTGACTTCACACATTCTCTTTTCTTCGCAGACAGGAATAGATTATGCCAAGAAGTCCTTCACATTAATTATAAAGCCTGCTTGAAATAATTGTGCTTCCATTTTTGTAGCCACTTAATGGTTGTGACAATCACCGAGAAGCCCTCGAAATGGCTTTGTGAGATCAGAAAAAAATAAAACTGCCCCGGATTACCAAGAACAGCAGACAATACCTGAACTTGTTCTGCATTCTAATCCACATTAAATAGAGTTTTTGTCTGAATTGGAAACATTCACGAGGAAATATGAACAGCTCAAGTTGACTAATCACACTTGTGGTCTTCCTCGTTTTGATATCACTGTAACCGCTGAAGCCCTGAGCCGCGCTTACATTTTCGAGCTGAGCTGCCCCACAGCTCCTGAAGCACTTCCAGCAGAGCTACAAAGCCTCTGTGACACCCTGATGCACAAACATGAATCCATTACTTTTTCATGTGTTGGTGAATGTGACTCAGAAGGTTAGTTTTTTGTTTTCTCCTATCGCTGCAGCTCCACATTCTCCGTCGCATCACGTTCAAAAGTGTGTCGGTTCTTTGTAGAGAATCCAGAAAATCTGCACGAGTGCTCCTTTGTGAGGTTTGGATAAAGACTTTCAAAAAGAAAAAATAAAAGCTCTTGTTCAACTGATATTTTGTTGGGAAAGGCAGGTAGCAAATTGTGAATGTCCCACCCCCTACCGAGTGCCTCTGTCCATGTGCCACTGTCAGTGAGAGAATATAAATAAGATGGATAGAGGACATTTTTGGAGGAAAATAATGTGCAATAACAAACACAGCCCATTGTGAAAGTAATATGACAACTGCAGTCATAATCCTGCACTACATGCATGTGCAAAATCTCTAGTTCTTACTTAAAACACACACACACACACACACTTACAGATGCTCTATTCTATATTAACACACATTCCAGCCCTGAACAGGAGCCTGACACTACCTGAGATGCTTCAGTCTTCCGGGGATGCAGTAAGAGAGAAATGATTGGACTTTGACATGCCGGGGGTCTTTATTCTGCAAAACCATAGCAACATTTAATGGCCTTTGCCTTAACATCATTGCCGTGTTGTGATGTATCCTCGGGGGTGGGGTGGGGGTGTGTGTTTTCCTGCAGTTCCGAGGTGGCAGCATGTGTGTAAGCACATAAGCTTTCCTGTGATACTAAGGGTTATAGAGTCTATTTGTTTTACATTTTTTTCTCGCCATTTTAATTGATGATCATTCGCTGTTTCGCATCAGCAACCTGTTATTAAGCAGAATTCATTATTTTAAAGCACTAACGCTGGAGAAAAGAGGGTGCCTCTGGGGAAGCACCATTCTTTATGGGCTTTATGCAAGGTCACAGGAGGAAAAGGTAGGGAAAGGGGGGTCCTAGCTTCATTATGTAGTTATTAGAAGAAGAAAAATATTTCATTTGTCTCCTAGATTGTGAGGTCTACCATTTTCTTGTGAATGAATTGCTTGTTTTGTCAAATAATAACATACCACCATGTGCTGAATTTAAAAAATGACTGAAAAAGGGCAAAAAATTGTTATCATGCCCTCTACCTTTTACTGTACCATGGAACAGTTATATCCCTGCACAATCCATAAAGCCGAGGTAACATTTTCACATTCGCACACTCTGGAGGCCATTTTGGGAAAGCCGTGATTACTACGTAGAAAAAGGTCACGGAGAGAAACAGTTACAATGTCGCTGGAAAGTGAGTAGAAATGTGGCAGATTTAAGCAGCTGTTCTTCCACCGTCTAGTTAATGTTATGAAATGGTGTGTTTGAACCCAAATATGTTGCAGGCAAGCCTCAGCTGTCAGCCTGTTGCAGGGCGAACAGAGAGACAGACAAGCAGTCACACTCTCATCTAAGGCCAATTTAGAATCCCCAATTAACCTCAATCTACTAAGTGGATGTCTTTCACTTGTGGGAGGAACCTGTAGAGAATCCACACAAACACTGGGACAACCTGCATTTTTGTTGTTGATGTTTTTCGTTCAAATTTTACAACTTCAATTGCAAAAAAAAGGAGAAAAAATTCTGTAAAATTTAAACAAAAGCAGAATCTAATGGTTTGCAACTCTCATAAACCCTTGTAACTCTTGTACTACGAAGCTCTGCAGTTTTAACAGATTCACATTTATTCTGAACTTGTCTCTGAGAATCGTTATTTTGCATTTGCTTTAATATTTTTTATAGGAGTATATATATATATATATATATAGACAAGACTCTGACACTTTATACAGTCACAACCCCTAATGAGTCAGAGAGGCAGCAGAGGCGCTTCACCAGCTCTGATGAGCCATGTATATAGATCTCTGTAACATGTTCCCAGTAACAATGTTAACTGTTAATATTTACCATGTTTATTTCACTTTTGTAAATTAATATGGTAACTTGTGCTGACCAGCACATACAGTAGCACAATGCTGCTGAGACTGGCAGGAATTAAAAGCAGCCCCTTTTCTTCTTCTTATCTTGTGCTTTAAAATGTATATTGAGAACTATGAGCAGGAAATGTGCTTCATGAGCTGCGTATAGAGCAGAAACGTACTTAAGTTTTAGTTACGGTTGCATGGCAACATTCAGTTAAGTATGTCTGGGTGATACTTTATATAAATATGAGAGAGAATGAGAGCGATTGAAGTCTGTCTCATTGCCTATATACTGCTTTGTCTGCTTATATTCTTTCATGCATAATTTTATGTTTTAGCGTATGTGTTTGTGCTTCGGTGTGACTGCTGCTTGCCCAAGCATTTTGGGGAAAAACGCAGCAAAGAAAAATCAAATCACTTCCACTTCCTCAAAGCAAGTGAAGCACTCATACAAGCTTGCTTCACCCAAAATAGATCGGCCAAGCTACAGTTCTTTTTCTCTCGCTCTCTCTCGGCGTGATGAAGAAGCGCTCCCAAAGAGAATTCTCTCCAGAACTTTCTCTGACTCATGGCGGCATAGGCGAGATATTATTAATTTCAAGGCTAACTTTTTTATGAGTTTTTGGTCACCCTGTGTATGTGTGTTCTTGTGCGTGTGTGTGTTTCAGTCAATTAGATTTTTTTCCAGTTTATTTTAATTGCGGATCCAGGGCTAGTCAAAGTAAAGTTCAAGGCCCCTTTGGAAAAAGTAAGAAAAAGCCGGAAGGCTGAGCCACTGAAAATGGCGCAATTGAACCTGTTGGACAAAAGTTACTCAAATCTACCTTCTAACAACACTACGTATATTAAAAACAATAATAATATTTACCAAATCCCTTTTCTTCTTTTTCTGGGCTGGGTTACTCAAGTTTTGTTATCACAAGGCTGACAGGTCACCAGCAACTAAGTGTCACACCAAGTTTTGTTAACACTTTTGTTTTTATATCAAAAAAATAATGTGGAGACCATGTGGCATGCTGCTTTAAAATGCAAGAATTCATTGCATTTTTTTGGACAATCGATGCACACTGTGGAGCTGAACTAAATAACTCTGCTAAACATATTAACCGAGCAGGTACATTAAGCTATGCTAAGCTAACTCTCTTTCACTGAAGACATGAATGAATTTTACAACAAACAGCAAATCTTTGTTCACATGCAGTTTTTTCTTCCTTTTTTAGATTTCATTCCAACCCGTAATCATCTCGCTGCTCTCCTACCTGAAGCTGTAATACTGTCTGCTCCGCTCTCTTTCCCGTCACACCGCGTACTGTTCATTTGGCTCATCCAGCCTAGATTAGGCTTGTTAAAAGGATTCATTTAAGAGCAAGCCCATCAGGCCTTAGGCTAGAATGATGGCATCAAGGTACTGTCAATGCTACAGTTGGCCAAAACAGGAATTGAAGTCTTGGCGGTGGACTCGTCTCTCATTCTGAACAGATGTAGTAAAATTGTATTTTAGGCTGGCACACAAATACACATACACACACTGACTTCTCCATCACATCAGCTATTGATACCAGTCTCCAACTACATCCGTCCTCTATTCAGTGGTTCTGGCTTAAGTGACAAATATGTGGAGAATACATTTTTGTTTAGGCATTACATGCATCATTTTGCTGCTCAGAGAAGAGCATATCTGCGTGTTGGCATTGTTGTAATTGCTTCACAGCTGCACATAAATGTGCAGCGATTTGGCTCCTCTGAGACATCATTACATTGTTTGCTTAATACACAAATCAATACAACATGTATATATTTCAGCATTTAAGGTTCTTTACCTTGCGCAGCATAATTTTAGCCACGCTAGTGAGATCACAGTTCAGTGCTGATTGCAGTCAGTTGGTTGAAACCACAGTGAATGTGTAGACTGTAAGCAGCTGCAAGGTTCCTATGAGCTGCTAATGCAGTTTTCAAGACTGTTGCTTTGCTGCTAAATATGTCCAATACAGTACCATCATCCCAATGATTTTAGAAAATAAAATGGAAAAAAAAGAAAACATCTCTAGAATTAAGGTTTGCAGTATAAACCCTCATGTGTAGTAAGTTGAACTATTCCACGAGATGGTACTACAGTATATATACATGTAAAGATATGGTCTGGTGGACCTGTTCTATTATAGGTCTGTATCCTATTACACTACAGTCAGAAACTGCCTTCCGATCAATCAGTTCTTTATTAATAATCCCTCGCTCTCTTCCACAGCACTGAAGCTCTGAAGAGTAGAAAAGCACTATATAAGAGCTAGTCCATTTACCATTTACCAGATTTCTTCCTGTTTAAAGGGAGTTTTTTCTTTCCACTGTCGCCAAGTGTTTGCTCATAGGGGGTTGTTTTGATTGTTGGGTTTACTCTGTAATTATTGTAGGGCCTTTACCTTACTGTTTGTTGTGATTTGGCGCTGTATAAATAAAACTGAATTGAATTAAAATGAAATCAGATTATCAAATGCCACGGGAGCATTTCGTTGTGAAGCACTCTGTGAGATACTTCAAACATTCTATATAAATAACATTTTACTAGTGTACAGTAACAGTCAAAAGTATGGACTTGGAGGATTGTGTCCAAACATGTCTGGTACTGTATTTCATGTTTGACAGGCTTTAATTGCATGTAGTTAAAAAATTATCTTGAAAACAGTGAGCTATCATTTGACAGTGGTTGTGTATTTTACTGGCATTCTTGAAATGTATTTGCAATTGGAAACAGTGGATGGATAGAGACGTTTTGGCTTGGAAATCTGAAGCTACTCCAAGAGCAATAGAAAATCCCACCCTTAGAAGCCGTATCACTGGAAGACGATTGGCTCCCACAATAATAGCTGCAATAAGCTGCAGTGTATTATTTGAGGCAACATCTATTAATTCACTCAAAAAAACACAATATAATATAAAAAAAATACATTGATTGTATTTGATTTGAGATAGTAATTGATGGGTTCATGTGTTTTCACAGGCCAGTGTGAGCAGCTCAGGTTTTAGCCTCTCGTATTTGTAATGTCTTAGTTGTACGGTATTGTTAAATTACTTTCATTTAGTGCTTCAAATGAGTGTGCTGTGGTGTTCATTCACCATTTTGCAACTATTTTTTGCACGGCAGCTCTCATCTTTCTTATGTGCGCTGCCATGAGTATTACTGGAAAATGAGGCCTAATTAAAAACTCATTCGGTTAGACTGCACTTCAGTATTTCAGTAAATGTCATGTCAGAATGCGTTTTTGTGCTGCATTTAGGAGGACACTCAAAAATGGTTTAGTAATAGCAGCTTCTTGTTTAGCACAGTATGCAATCCCAGCATGAGTCTAACACACTTCAGATTTTCAAAGAACCAAACAAAAAAGAGAAAGAAAGAAAAAGAAACAGCAGCAAAACTATACCCGCCCTTCCCACCAAGCCTTAACCACACATTTTATAAATATCTTAGACATTCATTTCAGCAGATAGGAACTCTTAGAAGTAGCTTTTTATGGCACTTGGATCTCTTGAGCAGCAAAAACAAGAATGTATTTTTTAAAAATGAATGAATAAGCGCCTCATGAAAAAGATGATTTCAGACGCCTTTGCCGAAGATACAAGGAATAGAAGATGGAATAAAAAAATCAAGTCTCCCTGCAATGCTATGCTGGACATTTGTCAAATGGCCCTGTATGGCAGTGCAATTGTAATGTGCTGAAGAGCAGGAGGAGGAATAATACGACACAGTAACATGTCAATAACATTATGTTGTATTAAGCCATACGCTCTGCCACGTGAATCCGTCAACATGTCCTCCAACCGAAACGTAAGCATCCGTCGTTTCTGCCACAGTCAGAGCCTTCATTTCACTCTAGGGTGGCCACACATACATTTTAATCAGCCATTTGGCTGGCCAAGCTGACAACTGTTCAACAACGGAAGCTGATAAGGGTGATGATAAATCATAGCACTACTAGTACAAGCTTTGGGCTAGTTTCTGAGGATTCCTGCCAGTTTTAGATTTTTTTCTTTTAAATATTTATCAGGCTTTCCCAGAAAACAGGACTACTGCTTCCTCTCTTCATAGTCCATTTCCTTCATGGGATGATTGTAAAACCCTTGCATTAGTGCATGTATAAAACTGTAAATGAAACAGTACAATTTCATATTAATTCAGAGTTTGTATTCTGGGCCAAATATGCAGTTATGCTGCAGTGAAACAGGCTTACTGGAGCGGTGTATCCTGTAACATTTCAACTTTTTCTGCAGATCCCCGAGGACCAATGGAAGGAAGAATGCTTTGTTGTGCTGGGGAGTTCTGGTTCAGTTCATTTTTATTTTTCTGTGTTTGTTTAGCTTTGCTGTGTTTCACAGTGGCAGTGTATGTCCTATCCTTGGCACTGTGTTCTGCAGGCTGAGCCACAGGGACGCTTGGAGCAATTTGTTTTAGAAAAGAAGCAATGAAGTCAACCCCCACATTATTGGGAGACAGAGACCAACGTGTCTTCAAGTTCGCTTACATATGATCTGGAGGAACTTCACACACCTAGAACATTTTGGCATTTCCCCACAGACTTATTTGAGATTCACCCCAACAATCAAACAAAAATCTTCTTGGCTGTGAAACTGTCTGCAGAAACTAATTCCTCAGGATGATAATGCAGATACATTTATAGTATTAACTTTTCATTATCATTTTTTAGTAGCATATCAGGGATGCTTGGAGGAATGTCTTTGCCAGACTGCTGTTAGATCAGGCAAAGACATTTATGTGCATGATTAATTAATGACTGTGGACAGACCTGTGGAGCTGTTTTTTTTTCAGTGTTCATGCTAATTTGCTAACATGATGAACTAAGAAAGTGGATATCATACCTGCTAAACATCAGACTGCTTTGTAAGCATGTTTTTTATGGCTTTTAGCTCTTGTCATTAGAGTCTCATTTAAGCTGGCATGGATCAATTATCTTAATGATGACCAAATTCCATGAAGCACTTTGTTACACTTCATTTTAAAACTCAAATAGCTTTTTAGTGTATGCAAGCTTGCACAGAACTTCAACCATTTGAACAATTTCCGTCAAAGATCTCAGTCACACAGTCCTAGAAACTGGTTGGCGACCCCCCGGGCAACCTCCAGTTCTGAGGAAAAATATGCATTCAAAGATGGTGATGAATGGTTGCTGGAGGTTGATATTGGTAACAAAAAGCCTTCTTGTAATTGCTTTGATTGCTGGCAGATTGCCGTGGTCACCTGTAGTTTGCATTGAAAAAACTTGTCTGTAAACACTCGCTAATTAACTGGTGAGTGTGTGACGTAAGCTGAAAAAGGAAACCATTCACCTTCAAAGTAAAAGTTGTGCCAACGTTTATGTTGCAGTCTTAGTGAGTAGTTGCCAAGAGTTTGCAGACAAGTCTGCATCTTCCATACAAACTAAGAGCAAACTGCTAGTGACCAAAGCAATTGCAAGGAGGTTTCAGTACAGCACCATATACCTCTTTTTGGCCAAATGTAATTTAGCAATAAGTGACAAACAACTTTCTGCAACCACTCACAGTTGGGGAATACACATCTTTTTGTTAGCAACTGCTGGTTACTATGGAGTTACTGACTAGTCTTTAGGCCTGTGTGATCCAAGCTAAGTTATCAATTCCAGCAACGTCCAGCAACCACTTGGGGATTACTCATTCATAACTAGTGACCAGTGGGTTGCCAGCTAGACCATACTGTAGGCCTGCATCCATCCATCCATCCAGCTGCTCAACAATGTAAATTCAGATTCCTAATGCTTCCCAATGCCATCAAGGAGCAGTTTCTTTTAAAACTCTTAAAAATAAGAAGATTCATTATCACACCAAGAAACTGCAAGACAACAACATAAAGCAGAGATGAATTCAGTTTCCTGGCAGCTACAGCTGTGGTGGCAAAAGCACAGCCCCTGTTTGATGAGACATAATCAATTAATGAGCACCATCGACTCAGAATAGACGAACAGCAGCGAATCGCAGCGTCACATCAGCCACAGTCTCTGAACTTGTTGACTTCACACACAGTAACGCAGTGCCACAGTGATTCACAAGATTACATAAGACAGATCTAAACAGTCTGTCCAGCGTCTTGTGATGGAAGCGTTCCAAAAGAGGAAGCAGGAAGAAGGCAGCCAGTAGCATTAAGATGCACATAAATGTAACTATGCATACGGCAGTTCAGACATCATTATCCGGCATCAGGCAGAAAAAGAGAGATAGAATAGATGCAAGAGGTGAGTTAAAGAAAGAAGGCATGAAAGAGAAAAAGTGCAAGTGTTTGTGTGTGTGTGCGTTTCTATGGCGAGAGGGATGCTTCATCTCAGTGTAAAAGATTTGAGAGTGAATTTTGCTGGCATGCCTTTTTGAGCAAAGGCATCTTGTGTTAAATCATCATCTGCACATCTCTAATCATTTCTCCTGTCTTCTTCATAGAGTCGTATTTATAGATAAAAACAAATTGTATACCACTACCGCCTGGCAACTTGCTCCACAAACACACACACACAAACACTACAATAAAGGTAGAGATGGGTAATGATGAGTGCTGTGCTTAATTGTGTAGCTGAAGTAGTTGAAATAATTGCCCACTTTCAGCTGGTACTTAATTTGACATTTATTTGAGCACAATACTTTTACTTTGATCTCATAATTGACGTACAAGTGAAGCATCAAATGCGTCTGTCAGGGCAAATCACAAATCTGTGTTTCTTGCCCAAGTGTGTGTAAGCAGAATGTGTTCATTCTGTTTAGAACTGACCTGCCACCCCCCCCCCCCCCCCTT
>VOQJ01047138.1:19494-36805 GCA_015052665.1 Apistogramma diplotaenia | reverse complement strand
TATATATATATATATATATATATATATATATATATATATGCTAACCAAGCCTACCTTAAAATATGAGCAAGAAATACATGACTGAAGCTGTACTGACTCGGATGTTGCCCAGATTAACAAGGTCCGCGTCAGGTGTGAGGAACCAGGGCATACTGAATAAGTGGGCTACTGGAACAAGGATACAGCATAAATGTAGACGATGAATATTTTATAGAGTAAATCAGCATGATCTGATGTGTTTTCAAGTGTTCCTTTAGTTTTTAAGTAGTGTATTTGAGCCTGTATGTATACTTTTGACCTGTGTAGATTAGAGAAAATGATTTTGTTTTTTGAAGTCCCTCAAGATGTGTGTAAAACTGTTCAAATAAACCATTAAAAGCCCCAAATCACCATGCATTCATGCCCGTGATAAGTGCACACTCAGAAAAGGAGATAAAAGTGTACACCTTTGATGAAGCATTCTTGTATGATGTAGCAAATCTTCACTTTGCGAAGATGTTTAAATAATTCAATTTTTAGTGACAGTTTGTGTTGACAAAAGGCTAAAAGAAAGCTGCCTTTTCAAAAATACTTGTTCACGTGTGCTATGAAGCAGAGCAGCACATTCACTTGATCATTTTCTTATTATGGACATGTCCAGCACAGATGTACAAGTTCTGATTACTCCCTACTGCTAAAAATGATGATTAGAGCACATAGAGAGAACATAAATGTGCTGTGAGAGCAAAAACAATCAATTAAAAGATCCTGAAAAGTTTCAAACAAGTTACGAAAAGTAGAGAGACAGTGATCAGTCGCTGTGTCGATTTCACATCACAGTCATTTCATCTGTATGCCTCTGAGAAAAAGCAGATCCATTGTCATTTCTTCAAGTATACAAATGCATGTGCATCAGAGAGCTGCTGCAGTTAACCATGCTCTTATCAGAACACGCACGCGCACACATCCCTCGAGTTCTTGCTTGCCTCATCAGCAACAGAATGACTTGGCACGCTGCTGCAATTCTCTCTCCTCCCTAACCTGGAGCTCCAGCTGCATCAGGAGCCTGCAGAGCAGTGAACAGGACACGGGACCAGCGATAGAAGGCGGTATGTATACTGCCACACCACAACATCGCCAACATCCAGAAACAGGAGTCTGAGACCCCCTGAGCATCAGAGAAAAGCGCAAAGAAAGGACACAACTAGAGCCAGAGGAGGAGACGAGGAAAAAAGGAAAGATGACAAACACACACTAGAGAGGATGAGGTGAGTGATTTAAAACGGGGAGATGGGGCAGGGCAGTGAAGCATCGAACCATTTCATCCTGATTAATATAATAAATTACTGTAATGTAGTGCTAGCTCATGAAGAAGCTACTCTGTCGCTATGCAGATTTTTGCTTGTAGTACTCCTTGGAGACATGGAGAAAAGTCACAGTACAGTATTTAAATACAGAGGAATATAGCAAAGTAAAGCACAATCATAGCAGATGTTCGACTGGCATCATCAAGCAAATAAAGCAGAAGAAGAAAATTTCTGGAATACATCTATGTTCAGTGTGTGCTGTAGTCTTTCGATCAGAATATGAACTGGAGTTGCGAACACAGTATACTGCCCTGAATGAACCGAGTGTCCCTGCAGCAGACTGAGCTCATGTCCTACTGGCACAGCTTCAAGCTGGTTGGCGCTTAAAACTAATGGATGAGGAAACCTACTTTATAATGGGGATGGCACTGAGGAGAGAGTCGAATGAGTCTGAGTGATGAATCCATGTTCAGTGATTGCCATCTCTGCAGCCATTAACTTGCACCAAATGCTATTTCTTAATTATTAACCAATTCAGTAATAAACACTATCAGTGGTATCAAGAATTGAATAAAATCGCCAAAATGCTGAGAGCGTTGATTCGTGGGCCACAATTAAAGGTTGCAAGAGCAACTTCTGATAACAGTTTAGGAATCCTGTGTATGATGGTAAAAATGCATGTGTAATCTGTTTCTGTTCGAATGATGGTTTCTGTAGATAACATTTTTAGGGTAGTGTGTAGTTATCCTGTTTAGCCACTAGTTAATTAAGTGGCAAATCAGATGACGTCAGTTTTAGTTATAAACGTATTATAGCATAAATAAACACCACTTTTTCTGAGTGCTGCATGTATTTATTAAAGCTACTTATTGAAGTCAATATTGCATTGTGCAAGATTTAGAAATAAACGCATCACACTTCAGATCCATCCGAGTCCTATTAATTGCTGTGCACATTCGGAGAATGTAACCGATCCAATACAAATAAAAACAAAACAAAACAAAACTTTAACTCAAATGAATTTAGAACATGTGGCATAGGGATAGAGAGATTAATTTAGTCGGTAACAGGCTGCATATTATCCATCTAGGTTTATTGCGTTGTCACTTTTGACTGCCCCTGTTCTTTAAGACAGTCAGCCTCCTAGCTCATTTGTGTTAATGTTCCTACTGTAGAGCCATCAAGTGCTGGTTTCAAACAGTCAGTTTAGTCTCCCAACCTTTGTGGCTGAAATTATGCTGTCATCAAGTGAAAAACAACTATTAGTCTCCTGTAACACCTTTTTGTGTGTACCATGAGGGTATCTGTAAGCTATAAATTGTTATATTTCTAGTTTTGTCTTCGAACTGAGTAAGAATAGCACACAGTTAATATGGATCCTCTGTAATGGGCTGTGCACACTGCTCTTTGGGGTGAATACTATTAGAAATTTTGAACTACTGCACACTTCTACTGAATACTGAAACTGATGATGAATCCCCACTGGGTGTCAGTCTGCTATATTCTGGTATGATATGAACTGCGGCTACTGTTGTGCTCACAGGTCCATGGGCAGCTCTTTGAGAACCCAGGGATAAATCCAAGAACAATATTACACAGCACGCAGAAACAGGTTTTAAACAACAATGCATGAGAAAGGATGAAAAGTTGACAGCAAGAAAAATGTAGGCTGGCAGACTAAACATCTAGCTGCATGTTTACGTCAATACTGACATCACAATTATTTAGCCCAATTACTAGCATTGGACACAAAATACATTTTAACATAGTAAATATATATCAGTTTAAAAAAACAAGCATAAAAAAACTAAAGCAAAACAGAATTTTGTGCAATTATTGGTTTATGTTTTTCATAATCACTGTGAGTCGAAATTTTAACATTTGTCAACCTCTAATGGGAACCATTAACGTCTGTACCAAATATGTGAAGCCACTGTGGATATGTTGGGATATTTAAGACAGAAATGTAAACTTTCATATAACAACTATTGTGATCTTATAGAATTTGGGATGGACTGTCCAACCAGTACCTCAAGTTCTGACAAACCAATTAAATTTTGAGCAAAAGCGTGGCTCCGTGTTTCCAGTGTGTGCATCAAATGCCAAGACAATGCATTTTTACAAAGTGCTGTAGAAAAAGTCCTGAAGTTGTTTGCACTACATCTCTACGTATCTAATTTCAGAAGCAGATATGAGCAGTGACAAAGAAACGCAGTGTCTGAAACAATGCTGTGGTTCACATATCGAACTCAACTATCCTTTTCTGTGACTTTTTCTAAGTGCAGGTCCTCTTTCACTTGTCTTACTCATGGTGTGCCACAAGGTTCTCTTTTGGGAACATTATTGTTTTTGTTATATTGGCTCCCTCTACAGCACATCATGAGCACCTTCAAGGACATATCTAACCACTGCTTTGCAGATTACATTCGGTTATATATCTCTTTTAAGATGTTTCTAAGCTACATAGCCTAAATAGATGTTTAGAAAAGTCGGATGCCCGACGACTTTCTCCAACTTAATGAAGAAAAAACTCAAGTCTTTGGACCCTGAACAGATTTGTCTTTAGGATAATGGAAACTCTTGGTCCCCTTGCCATATTTGATAAAACTTCTATTAAGAACCCTGGGGTAACTTTTGACTGCTTTCACTCTGGATGTTCATGTCCAATCTGGTTCATTCTTATTTTTATCACTTAAGAAATGTTTCCAACGTGAGACCCATTGTGTCATGCTCTGAACTGGAAATTGTTAGTCATACATTTATTTAATCACATTTGGATTACTGAAACACTGAAATAGCATGTGTTTGAGCTGCCTAGATGGATACCTAACCTATTTTCAATACTTGTCTCACTTCTAGAGCTCTAAACATGCCTGTATGCTCTGCATTTGTTCTCTGCCTGCTCCTCTTGCTGCTCTGTGGGCTGATGGGAGGTTGGGTGCTGTCCATCTGCCCTGCTGCGTGCTCCTGCAGTGGAGGCCACCGCGTTGTGGACTGCTCTTCACAAGGCTTGACCAACCTACCGCCTGGTCTGCAGCACAATATCCGCTTTCTCAACCTCTCTTTTAACAGGTAAGCAGCTGCACTTCTTCAATGCAATTTTGTTATAGCTCTGACTTTAGATGATTACATTATTTTGTTACATGAACAATGTAACTGTAAAAGGCAAAAGAATAAGGAACATATGGAACATGGATCTATTATTAACTGCAGGATTTGATGTTTGATGTTATAAAAAAAAAATACATAGCTGTTCCAGATAATCTGCTGGAGATTGTAACGTCATTATATTAATCTGCTTACAAGTTTTCACACTTGCACTTACAATACTTTTATGGACTTTCCAAAAACCTTTTCCACACACAAATGTGAGATAAACTTAGAACTAATAGCAGCCACACTATGGAGCGCGTTTACGCAGCGCCAGTTGATTCGACTCAGCGCGAGTTGTAGGAGTTTACACGTATCCGTTATCATTGTACTTAACCAGGTACTTTATTCGTACTCACTCTGCCGGGGTTCTATGCGCTGCGATGCGATACAAAGATGTGATGTTGAAGAACAGCGTGCCACTGATTGGCCGGGGAGCGTCGTCACTAGCCAAGTCATGAGAGCGACTCTCTCACCAGAATCAAAAGCGCCATTTTTAAAATCAGGCAGAAGAGCAAGAGAACGGAGGCACGCAAATCAACACCATGGTCAAACCAGGAGGTCCAGACAATTCTGTTTGGTGGCAGATCATAGAATCCAGAGTCACTCTGGATTCTATGATCTGCCACCATTGATGGTAATCAACTGATATTAATTTAGTGCTTTTACTAATCACTCTGAGCACTTTTAAACTAGTAGCCAAATTTCACTTTGAGCTCTTTAATCATTCTATTATCAATTTGAGGTTCAGGGAGGTTCTTGCCCAAACAGGGAAGTTCTTGACCTTTCAATAAGTCTGATCTACCACCCGAGCCACATGGGTGGATGCTGTTCAGCAACATTTATAATTATGTTGGTGTAAAAATATTTTTTATTATGACATTTTTCTGGCAGTTTCCAGGGTCTGGACGGCCAGCTCAGCCACTATGCCCATCTGCGGACCCTGGACCTGTCCTACAACCACCTGAAGAGTCTGCCCCCTGCCCTGCCAAAGTCTTTGTGGGACATTCGAGCAGCAGGGAACCATATACGCTCTCTGGACAAAAATGACACAGCCTTCCACTGGAACCTGAAAGTACTGGATCTGTCAGCTAATGAGCTGGAGAAAGTGGTCTTCATCAATAACACACTGTTGAGTCTCCAAGCTCTTAACCTCAGTCACAATAGGTTTTGGACAGTGCCAACAAACATGCCACACAACTTGGAGAGCATTGACTTATCACATAACTACCTGTTGCAGATTCTGCCTGGATCACTGGATCGACTGTCCAGACTGGCCCAGTTCTATCTGCATGCTAACCGCTTCTCCTGGTTGTCTGAGGGGATCTTTGATAAACTGACCGGACTGGAGATGATTACTCTTGGGGATAACCCCTGGGCTTGTGAAGATGAAGAAAACATAACAAAGCTCCTTAGATGGGCCGAGAAAACCCGTGCAACCGTCTTGGGGTGTCCCTGTTATACGAGACCCATCTGTGGGCAATCCCATTTGACAACACCAGGAAGGGAATGGCAATCAGCTCTGTTTACAGAGCCACCACTCTGGGTTAACAGCAGAGGTGAAGGACAGGATGCTCAGGTACCTGCAAGGACTACAGAGACTACACCCAACCACCAGGCTAAATCTCCACTTGTTGAGACTGGAATTTATCAGGGCAAAAAAGGCATGACTGAATCTGGGGGCCACATCTGGACATCTTCGACAAGTCTGGATAGTTTATCTTCACACACAAGCACAATAACACACCCAAAGTCTTCAACCAAGAAGCCCAAAGTAACTAAGTCACACAATGAAGGCTGCAAACTGCTGATTGAGACTCAGCAAACAGTCACCCTGTCTATTGTAATTATGACAACTGCATACACCACCTTCTGAACCACACGATATGGAATGCAACACTTATCAGAATATTGTGGACAGTAAATCTACAACTGATTTTCTCTACTTAGCAACTCCATGTTCATTTCCCCCAGAAAAACTGTTGTGACTATTATCACATTATGTCATCATCGTCCTTTCAAGACACACATCATGGAAAATGTCTGAACATCCAATGCACAAAGAATGTATGAACCGAAAAGATGTGTGTTCAAAACACAGACTGCTGAGTTTGGTTGGTTTGTTTTTTAACACAACGCTGCTGTGCTGCTTTGGTCCTACCAAGTCATTCAGAACAGGGCTGTGCACATTCATTTTAGGACATTTCAGAGTTACCACTGGCACTCTGGATCGCTCTCACTGATTAGTAAGGAGCCTAATGTCTGTATGTTTACCAATTAACCAATTGAGGACTAGAAATATATGAAAGAGGTGTGTGTGTGTGTGTGTTTGTCAGAGCAAGAAAGATGGGAGGAAAAACAGAAAAACAAATTCCACAAATTATATTGGACATAGTTTAGGTTTTTTGAGGCCAGAAATGACATTATATGGTTAAAAATGGTTGAGTGGCAATTTAATGAGTGCTAAGTAACATGAATAAAATAACAGGATTTTACACAATAAAAACTGAAGCACAAACTTCTTGAGCCACACAGTGAGACATAATTTTAGTCAGACATTGCAAAAACAAAAACAACCACAACAAAAACCACACATAGTGTAGAGGCCCATTTTGATGACTGCATGTAGTGGATGAGGCCTTCAGACTCCTATTAGCTCCAGAAGCCTATGGGGATTTATTCCCGGTCAGAGCCGGCGTCAGGCGGCACCAACAGGAGCTGCAGTTTTTAAACTACATACACAGCTTCATTTTCAAATACATACACACACTAACACACATGCGCACGCACAGTCTGTGTATACAAAATCAATAACAGTAACTAAAGCTGCAGGCAACAATGACAGAGCGCTATGAGCGTGACTCGAGTTGTCATCAAGCATGTCAAGTTTGGAACTGATGAAAATCACCATTATGTTTACAGTCTTTAGATTACTCACCAAACATCACGTTGATCAAATTAAATCTCTAAGAGAGTACTGCAGTACTGCGCAAGAAAATGGCAAAAATGCCGACTTCCTGTTGGGTTTAGGGTACGGCTTGAAGAACCTTTTTTGCATGTCTTGGGACACGACATGAGGCTATCGAATTTCAGTCTCGTAGATGAAACGTAGCATTGGGGCTGCTACATTGAGATTTTGCAGGTGGCACAATGGAGCCAGTATGAACAATAAAAAAGTTTCATGACTTATGAGGCATTTTGGTCCCTGAACAACTACTTCTTGTTTCTTTCCATAACACAAGTGCTATTAAATGAAAACTCGCAATTTTTACCCAAAAGTGTCATAAAGGCCTGAAGTTTACTCAGACCATTTTTGAAGTGGATGTGGTCAATCTGTAAGTAAATCGTAATTTTCAATTTTCATTCAGGAATGCACTTCAAAGGATTGAAAGTCAGAACCACAAGTCACAGTGCAGATATTAAAAAATAAAACACAACACAGAAGTCACTACAAAGTTTTCTACATATTGATGGTATTTTTGTGTCCTCAGTGTTAAATAGCCCTTGATGGAAAATATAATGCAGGCTTATAGCCAGAAAAAATTTTCTGCACGGCGCGTGCGTGCAAGGTGTTAGCATTAGCATGCTAATGCTAATTAGCAAGCTAATACTAACCACTAGGCTGGTGAAATCCTCAGCAAGGCGCAACGCCGGCTGATCAACCGCTGGCTCGAAGCCTGTAACGGGACTGTAATAGGAACTTGGATCAATCTCTTTTCACTCAAATGACTCCAGATCAAAAATACTCCAGATCAAAAACCTGACTTTGAGGAAGCTTTTTTTTTAAATCTGGGGTAAAATGGTGGCTGAGGGAGACTACCAGCCCACTGGAAGGTTGAAGAGAATATCTGAAATTTTCTGTTTTTCCTGCTCCAGCAGTTAATCACCAAACTGTCACTCTGAACATCCCAACCTATCCTTTCATTCCAATTTTGGAGAAGCCACATCTGCACAGAGGTTTTAACTGTGTTTTTATGAAAAACAGTGTGAAAGGTGACAGGTGCATGAGGAGAAGAAAGACGATCAAACTTATTACTAGACTATGCAGCTTCTGGAGAAACTGCTGTTTGGTGCTACTGCCGGACTTTGTGTGTCTGAGGTGAATGGGTTGGCTAAGAAAAGCCAAAGAAAGATGGTCTCCCACTTTATTAGACAAGTGTACTATACATGAGATATTAGCGACTATGAATATGATACAGTTTTAACACAATATACAGATTTATTTTTCCCATGCTGTACGTCCACAGTCAAAATGAGAGTCACTGACCGAAGGCTGAATAGTTTTAGAGCACGTGCTGTCTGAGAAAGAAACAGAGCTGTCAATCACTTCAGTGTGTATGACATAAAGGCAGTGAGTCAGTGATACTGACAGAAGGACGGACAAGTTAGAGTAGAATAAAGTTAATTTCAGTCAAGCTGAGGAAAGAAAAAAAACCAAACATCTTAACTCCGCTCGTGTGTGTGTGTGTGTGTGTGAAGACATTCAAATCTGTCACTGAGAGTGATCTATTTCAAACGAATCATTAGCTTATGTTTTGAGGATCCTGTAGATGTTCTAAAATTAAGAATTCTAAATTAATATTTAAACATTTTCACTGTATGAACGGCCCCATATGCTACTGCAATAAAAATTCTTAATGTTGGTTTGACATTACTCAGGAGTGTAAGATGGCTTCCTATAAATCTCTCTGTAATGGATGCTGCACCCACCCCTTTGAGAGTGTCTGACAGGGACAGAGAGAAGCAGCCAATAGGAACAGTTCAGTTCACTGCCTAAGTAACATGTCTCGCAAGCGAGATAATTGATCTGCTGGTAACTTTGGGTGCCTGGGTGGCTTAGTGGTGAACCCGGCGACCACATTCATATGCCGTGTTGTGGTGGGGGCGGCGCAGGTTCGACTCCCGACGTGTCGCCAGTTTGCCCGCATGTCTTTCCCCCCATTTCCTGTCTCGATACTGTCAATAAAGCCGCTGGTCAAAAGATCTTTTTAAAAAAATGAATTCTGAGACTTTTGGACTTCGTTCTGAGAAAAGTCATCCATCCTCTCCTGCTTATGTGCAGCCGGATGATGGGGACAGCAGCCTAAGGAGAGAAGACCCTACCTCCCTCTTCCCAGCCACCTCTTCCAGCTCATCCGGGGAGACCCCAAGATGTTCCCAGGCCAGCCAAGACATATAATCTGTCTAGCGTGTCCTGGGTCTGCCCTGGGCCTCCTCCTGGTAAGGCCTGCCCTGAAAACCTCACCCAAGAGGTGCCCAGGAAGCATCCTAGTCAGATACCCGAGCCACCTTAACTGGCTCCTTTCGTCCACAAAACTCATGTAGACTGGATGGGCACTTCCACGGACCCTTGAATATCCTCGAGAGGATGAAAATTTGGTCCAGTGGTCCACGACCAGGACGAAAACCACATCAATTCTCTTGAATCAAAGGTTTGACTAACAGACGGACACTCCTTTTCAGCACCCTGGCACAGACATTACCGGGGAGGTTGAGGAGTATGATCCCCTGAGCCGCCGATATTCTTGGGAATGGGACTATCACCCTGGCCTGCCAATCCAGTGGCACCGCCCCGGATCTCCATGCGATGTTGCCGAGGCGTGCCAATGAAGACAGCCCTACAGCATCCAGAGCCTTCAGGAACTCAGGGTGAATCTCATGAACCACCTCAGTGACCTCACCGCCAGCAAGTCACCATACGGCATCTCATTAGGATCATGCCATCGACATTCTCAGGCATGCATACAAGCGTCTGGGGGCCCTACAAACTACAAACACGCAGCATTTTTTCTCTCTGATTTCTGGGGTGTGTTTGAAGTCTGCCCTCTGTAGGTTGACAATTTTAATTTCCATCAAATTATGTGGCATCCTTTTATTCCGAACCTCGGCCATATAATTACAGACATCCAGCAAAATTTCCCCCCCGTTGAGATTGGATATATTTTTCAAAGTTTTCCTTCTATTTGCAGTATCTTGTATTAAAAATGTGGCTGGGGCAGTGAGTTTAAAGCTGAGGTTCTAGTCTGCGTTCCAAAGTAACATGTTTAGAGTAATCAGTTTCAAGAATTTCAACAAGGCGATTGGACAGCTTTAAGTTTTTTTGATGTTTCACCTCTTATCACAGAGGTTTCTTCTGTTCTAAAATCAAAAGGTCCCAGGTATTTAGACCCTAGTGGGTATTTCCCCTTGAAGGTGGTTACTGACCCACTATTAATCATGTGCATCATTACATGAGCCAAGGTGTGAAAAAAGGTGTGGGTCATTACCACCAGGGGTTTGGGGTGAAACCACTGTGAAATCTTGGCCAAGTCTATCATGTGACCTATGGAGGTCACGCGAAGTAAGGTGTGAGTGCGGGTTGAGGCACCTGGGAAGGGAGCTCAGGACTGCATTGTAGGTGGCTGACAGCTAGTGTCATAAAAACTGTTCCCACATGTTCTTAAAAACAGTTGCACTTTTATCTGACATTTTGACAGTTTATCGGATTGAGAAACAATGAATGCCGAGTTGTACCTGCGGGCCACATAGTAGAACACTGGGTTTCCGATCTTTGAGGTTCCCGCCTGGTAGAAAATGTTGAGGGTCTTTAAGGCTTTGAATTCCTCCTTCTCATGTACCTGGTGCCTGCAGAACAAACCAGAATGCTGAAGATCAGTCACACCTTTAGTTTGCTGACAAGGTTTAGTGCTGTTGCATCTGCTGACAGTGAAGGTTGTCATTTGTTTTTACCCAGCTATGCATTACTGTCCCCCATATTACTGTTACTACAAAAGAAAGTTAAATATTTTATATCCATCATTATCTTCAAAAAGATAAATAAAATGTAAAAATTTAAAACACAAGTTTCTCTGTTTCACCACCTCCAGCGCACCCTGTGAATCTCTTAGTGAGAGTTATCCAGCAAGTAAGATTACACAAAGATTAGCAGCAACTTGTTATGTTGCTGTAAATGCGATAAAAGCTTCACACAAAGCGTTTACAGACAAAGACGGACAGACTTCCATCCCATAAACAGGCACACAGATGCTCAAGACCATGTATAGTTATTGAGGTATCTAGTATCAATCCTACCTGGTCATGAACTCCTCAAATTTGGAGCTGGTCAGGTTGAGACTGGACCAGTGAGTGTCAGCCACAGGCTTATGCTCCGGGGGTCCCAGGTAAGCTAGCAAGGTGGCCATCTTGTCAAAAGGCCGCCTGCCTACAGCCTTGTGGTCCCTGGGAAAAAAAATGTGACTCATGATTTAATAATTAAAAACAAACACTTGGTGATTAAAAAAAAAAAAAAATCATAAAATTTACAATCCTGACCTGTTACTGGACAAGTACTGGCCAATTCTTTCCTGGTTGTTCCACAGCAGCCGGTGGAGCGCCAGCACATTACCGTCGCTGATAAACGACAGACTGTGGTTGACTGAATCACTGGGTGGAGAGTCAGATGCTATGTCCAAGAAAAACCTGGGGTGGAGAGAGCAGATATCCACCTCAAAGGGAGAAGAAATAGTACACCAGACACCTCACTGACTTGGTTTGTGTCACATGGTCATATAGTACTAAACCTTGACTACCCAAACTCTGCTGATAGCAGGTACGGGTTCACTTTAGTGATAAGAAACGAGGCAGATGTAAACATTAATAGCACAAAATGACACTGATTTAAACCAGTAACATTTGCTATTTTTGAACGTGATGCCGATTACAGTGCTGCTCCATGCACTGATTTTATTTTGTTATTTGCTCAAACCTGCATGAAAGCTGAATGTAAATAGTAAGAGGTCAGTGAAAGTTTCAGGCCCTTATCTTTAATAATTTGGACATTTTCATGTTCAAACATGGTCTCAAAGACAAAATAATTACCAAAGATTCTTCACGGCAATAATTTTGGGCCATAAAATTTGGGGCAACTGAGACGGTTAAGCAGAAGACTGACAGTGATTTGCGATGGAATGACTCATAGATAAATAATTTTCACATCATTACATTATATTCATTAAAATGCAGCTCAGATGTTTGATACAGTAATATTTAATTGCTGATGGGGATTGTAATTATTTTCCAATTTTAAAAAAGTACACATGAAGTCATAAAATGCTTTTAAAAATACATTTCAGCCCTTTTAAGCCAAAGTCATTAAAACCAAGCAATAATTCTAACCCGACCATATAAATAGATGCCTACTGTTCCCTTCACTTACCTTCTTGCTGAATCAAAGTTGCTCTTTACAAAGTCATTAAAAGGCCTCATGTGTTCCTCCTTTGTAAATAGGACGTGGTTTGCAATACTCTGCAAAATCTGAAGGAAAAGACAAGAGATACACAGCGAGGCCATTAAAACTATCCTAACTGCTAGTCTTTACCACGATACAATCTCAGACACTTACATCAGGTACACCGTGTTCAAGGATTTCTCTTCAGTGCAGTCGAGTGTTTCACTTTCTTTGTGCTGACACCAAGAAAAATACAAACTGAGCTAAAACCTGAATGCCTCTCTGATCTGATCCACCCCAAATTTTCTATGTACTGATACTACTTCTACGCACAACCCCCTTCCACATGGAAGAAACTGAATTATATTGCACAAAGGTTGCAGATGGTCAAGTAAAATCAAGCCAGCCATCTCATCATTTAATACCACACATGCTCATTTAGAAGTTTCTATCTTTTAACTCTTGCTATTGTTTAAAAGTATAACAATATAAATAATTTAGGATGTTTTTGCATTGGCTGAAAATAACCTGTGGAAAGCTAATCTCCATTTGCTGGACTTCCAGTTTCTTCCGGGCCGTTCCATCCCAGCCCTCATATCCACTGAGCTTACCTTGGACATGAGTTTGAGGCCCCGTTCTATCCTGGGCAGAGGCTTTTTGTCTAAGATGCCAGTCTCATAGGGGGACACAATAGCTGGGTTGATAAAGCGCAGAAACATGGCACTGCCCACTGCACCTATGCTGTTCTGTGGGAACCGCTGACTCACCACCTGTGTGAGGAAGGATGGAGGAAAAAAATGTTGGCAAAGACAAAGGGAAAATATAGAACAGAAGGGAAAAGTGTGAGAAGAAGGCCCAGTTTGGAAAAAGGGAGGGAGAAAATACAAACATTTTATTTGATTACATTTAAGAGCAAATTAGGGGATGATGAGAATAACGAAATATACATGTATCAATATGTGTAACAGAGCAGAGTGAGCTGAGTCATGGTCAGGCCAAAAGATACTGAGTTCAAGAGGAGAGCCGAGTGAGGAAGACATATGAAGAAGGACCTGGAAACGATCCTACTTCATTCTGAGTTGTACCAGGAGTGAAAAGGTTTTTTACTCCAGTTACAGCCAAAGAAACATGTAGGAGAGGAAAACCAAGACAACCAACCCAACCGTCTCCTCTCTGCTGGTGACAGATGAAAACAGGGAATTACCACACAAACAAAAGGCGGATGACAGATGGGAAGCCATGAGTTGTGATGCAAAGCATAAGATGGATGAGCTTTATTGCCGACCATCCAAAAATATCACAACCTGCACATCACAGCTTGCTTTAAAGAACAAGCACAACTGTGTGAGGAACATTCGAGGGGAGTTGCTGTACAGTGGAACATTTCCAAAAGTCGGTTCTCTGGATTCAGTCAGGCTCTCATTGAGCTGCCAATTAGTCCAAAAGACTTGAGCATGACTGCAGACAAGGAGGAGTTGATGGGACATAAGGACATTTTTTAATCATATTTATGTATTATGATAGATAATTATAAAAAGAAATCTCACATGAATGGTCAAACCTGCAGCCAGACCCGGTCTATGTATGGCTACAGTTTGTTTCTATGTATCAGAAAAGATAAGAACAAATATAGCACGTAAGATGCCTATTAATCCCAATTTATTATGTCAGTTTTTGTTCTGGGAATTATTGGTAATAGAAAAGACTGCTTTCACCAAGCCTGCTTCTAAGACGAACTGAAACATCAAAATGTCTGATGGGTCAACCGCCAAAGATAAACATAGAATTATTGTGCAGGTCCAAAAGAATTCTTCAGGTTAGTCAAACTGTGTAAAATACTAGAACACAGACTTTCATATTATTTAAACAATAAATTTAGTGAAAAGCCAACATAGTTAATAAAAGAAACACCCATCACTGACTGGTATATCCTCCTATGATTAATAACAACATAAAATAAATCTGGAAGTCAGGGTAACATTACAGCCCCATGTCATAATAGAAAACCCTTCAGCAGACATCTTATTACCTTGTGCAAAACTATTTTGCCCTAATTCGCAGCCCTTGCCTCAAACGTTTATTCCACTTATCTATTTAGGGTTGCGTGGGGCTGGAGCCTATTCCTGCACTCTGAACAAGTCACCAGTCTGTCACAGGGCTAACAGAGAGAGACAAACAACCATTCACACCTATATGGCAATTTAGAATCACCAATTAAGGGACAGATGCCCAGATATGAATGTCTTTCTGAAAGTGCTGTAGCTAAATTTAAGGATATAATGATATAATTCCTCCACTACTATCATCTATAATGCCATGTGTCAACACAATGCTGAGCAATACCTAAACTCTACTCCCCAAAGGTCTATTAAACCAGTAAACCAAGAGCTGGTTTCTTCTCAGTACTATTGACAGGATAACGACTCAAAGCTCTGTTCAGCAGAGTATTCCTTAAGCTTACTAGTTTTGAATTCATGAATGTCTTCAAATAAAAATTTAACCATTAGAGAAAAAATATTTAGAACCATCTCACAGACTGCTCAAAGAAGTCCTACCATTAATTTATGCTTCAATCTTAAATATGACGTCTCTCTCTCCCTACCAGGCCTTTAAGGTGGCAGTAATTAAAGCATCACTTGACTGACTGTCCATTAGGGCTGCAACTAACGATTATTTTGGTGGTCAACTAATCTATCAATTATTTTATCGATTAGTCAACAATTATTTCAGTCTTACATCACCTGTTTTTCACATTGTGCCCATCACAATAAATATCAAGGAAACAAAGTATATTAAAGTGAATAAAATTATTATTTTTAAATGATGATAATTTCAACTCTATGTTCGTTTTCTGTGAAATGCTCCCACACCTTTGACAGTCGGCTTCAATTTTCTTTCATTTTCTTCACCCTCCTCTCTGCTCCACCCTTATGTACCTAGATGTCGTAAAAAGCATGTCGGCCTGCTGTTCTGACACATCAGTGTGTCCACCATACTGCACTGTAAACTAATACAAGTACATGGACTGAACTCCATAAAACACCTTTCTACAAAGGTCTTGAAGTTAATGCGTCTCATTCACACATGCACTAATATGTACTGGGAAACGTCCCAGTCGTCATTTCTTTAAGGGTCAGTGTGACTCATAATAATATATGAAATACGGCGATACCGCAATATTTTCTGAGATGATTATCATACCGTGAAAATCTCAAACCGTTGCAACCCTGCGAGTGATGGAAGAAAGGAATGGGAGATTGACAGACGGATTGGTGCGGCGTCAGCAGTGATGTGGACCAACCTGCCACGGGAGTACGGAGTAAGATAGCTGTCAAAAAGATGGGTGCACAAGTCTAACACTCGCATTCATTTTCATATGTCAATAAAGTTCTTGTATGCAAAACTCTGCTGAAATATTTGTGAGTCTGAGGAATTGTGCAGGTTAGGATTGTTCTTATGTGAGTGCAGAGTCTTGTGAAAACAACTCTAACTTCTATGACTACGAGCTCTTCCCTTCTGTGTGGACACGAATTCAAGTTTGTGGGTTCGAGTAGAAAAGTGTTGAAATGACGTCACAGGGCGGAGAAGGTATGACATCATGCATCAAATCTATTTAAAGTTCTAATACTGTTCCAAAATTACTGGAACAGTGAGGCCAATCACTTTATTTTTACTGTAGACTGAAAACATTTGGGTTTGACATAAAAAACTTAATTTTGAACATTAATTTTTTTCCTTCAAATTTTTTTATAAAATAAATTACTTGTAAATTGCTTAGAAAATATATTTCCTATATTTAAATATTATTTAGAGCATAAATGTCTTAAGATCACTTGACTGTAATCATCAGTATGTTATGTGTGAAGTTGTTTTGTCTGAAAAATTGTGTAGTGTCCATAACAGTGCATAAAATAAGTGATGCAACAAACAATATAAATATTATTTAATCAGACTTAATTATCTTTAACTTCAATGTATCTCATGAAATTTCAACAGGATAAGGTCTAAGGACGTTACAGGCTTGTGAGGTCAGTTTTGTTGCAGGTTGCAGTGTCTATAATAGTACTTCTATGCAACATATTGGTGAAATTGACTTTTGGTATTTCAAGTACTTTAAAGAAAGTAGAGATGATACTAAAAACTATTTAGGAATGTCAATATATATAATAAATAAAGAATAAAGTTAAAAAAATCAATAAATAAAGTTGAAGTAATAAAACTAAAAGTAAAACATATCTTACATACAGAAAATCCAGTTTTACAGCAGCAGTAAAAGACAGCAGACATTTTGTGCAATGAGTGGGCATTGGGGGGAGTGTAGGTTTATGGTGCACAGTATGCATGAGTATGTGTGCGTGTATGTAAGGTGCCGTGATGATGTTTTAGTCCAGTCCACTCATCGGTCCTCAGACTTTGTCAGGTGTGCTTGTCTGGGATGTGGGTGAATTATTATTGCACTGGGAAAGAACAATTTCCTTTGAGCAGTGATGTTGTAGATATCTATTGCTGAATTTACTTTTAAGATTGTCTTCTGTGTTGTGTAAAGGGTGGAAGGTATCTCTAATGATGTCTCTCAGTTTTGTCAGCATTCTGTCCTGATGAGTTTGTTTAGTCTCTTTGCATTCTTTTCCTTGGTGCCTACACCTAGCAAAAAAAAAAAAAAGATGGT
>VOQJ01047138.1:0-15780 GCA_015052665.1 Apistogramma diplotaenia | reverse complement strand
AACATTGTAGCTGTGTGGATTACTTTACAGACTAAAGCGTCTTATGGTGCAATTACTGGATTATACTGATAAACGTGTTTTTGTCCCTCACTTTTTTCTTTCTTTTTTTTTGTGTTGTGTTTGTTGTTTTGGTTTCTACTAATGTTTTGAAATTCAATAAAAACTTTAATAATAAAAAGAATGGACATGAATGGTTAAATGTGGCATGATGTAAAACCGTAAACGGATGGAGTGCCTGTTTTGGTTGGGGATGAGTTTCTGCCCCATGTGGAGGAGCTGTATGTGACATATACTGGTTAATTGAATGAGTAGGTTTTATGTCTGTCTAAGCACCTCTATCAAACATTTTACGGTTATATACTGCCTGAGACATTACGTAATCTTCACTTCTGTTTGTTGCTGTGTGTGGTGAGATATTCTTCGTTTTGTCAATGCAATATGTAGTACTTTTAGTCAGTACTTGTAGTAATATGGTGCTGCCCTGTGTTTCATTGTCTTATGAAGAGCAGGTGTTCTCAAAACATCACACACACTCCTAAATGCAACAAATAAGGAAATTGTAGTTCTGCAGTGGGCAAACCATTAATTCTTTTCTATGATTAATTTGTTTATGGCTTTGCATCTGCCACACATGGTGGAGAGGATGTGCATAATTTTTTTTCTATTTTATAATGCTGAATTATTCTCTATCCTAAATTATACAACAAAAAAATCGATCAAATCTTTCAAGTTTCCCCTTTAACAAGGGGAAATGAAAAACTATACAGGCTTCTAGCCAGAATTTTTTTTAGCACGGTACGTGCGTGTGGGGTGTTAGCATTTGCATGCTAATGCTAATGATAGCATTAGCATGCTAATGCTAACCGCTGAGCCGGTGAAATCCTCAGCAAAGCACAACTCTGGCCGATCAACCACTGGCTAGAAGCCTGGTATATAAAGCAAATTATACCAAAGGCAGTGAAGACATGAAAAATAATATTGAGAGGTTGACTGTCCTTTCATTGGATTTTAGCTTATAAATAGAGGCCATAGAAATGAACAGTCTCCCACAATTCCGTTACCTATTCCAGTCACTACCAATCAAAGTACCCAAGACTCAATTTACAGGCAGGGCTCATCGCGTTTTCAAAACAGTAGCTTACAGGAATTTTGGTGGCAAAAAGTTAACCTTCTACCTACATAATTTTTTTAGGTAGAATGTCAGAAAATCAAAATTGCAGTACAATATATACCTATAGAAAGAGATCTACACAACTGTGTATGCTGTGACTGAAGGAGATACATTCACAAGAAAGTAAAAGGGTGTTTTACTAGAAAACTACCCGTTTCTTTAGTACTGAAATGTCCAACAAAGGAATATTTTAAGTAGCAATAAACAACTTCATGAACACCAAAATTTGAGTGCATGAGACAAGGTTCTGAGTGAGGTTCCAGTTTAAAAAGACAAAGAAAAAGTGTGGAAACACACACCAAAAGATACCCAACCCACTGCAGAGGCCAATTTATCAGAATATTTCATCTTAAAGGCCAAAAAGGCAACATCCACACCAAAACAGGTGAGATCTGCTGCTGTGTCTGTGAATCTGTGTTTACTAAAACGAGTCAAGTAAGATAAAGTTATGTTAGTGCTGATGAAATTTTCTGAGAAAATGTCTCCTGGAGTGCAAAAGCAGAGCCCAGAGAGAAAAGAGAAGACAGAATGCTGCCATTTCCCGAGAACTGTTAATTGAAAAACATCAAGTGATGCCAGTATTAGTACAATGATTTTAAGAGAGGGCTGTACACAGAGTTGAATATGGAGAAAGGAATAAACATTTCCAATGAAACACCAAATTAAAACCAAAGATTTAAAAAAGCAAAAATAATCTAATGAATAAAATGCAAAAACAAAAAAAAAAGAAGAAAAGCCTTTTTTGCTTTAGGGGGAAAGTGTCTGAGATAAAATAGATTCTCCAAACTTACTGCTTTTTTGTTTTCCTTTTTTTCTTTTACTGTTGCTTTATTCAGTAGAGAGTGGCAAGTAGCCTACAGAACAGAGATGAGCACAATATGGTCACAGCACCAGCTACACAGACACACACACAGGTAGCATAGCCCTAACCATTCAAGGTAAACACAATTATATCTATATGCATTTATATGTAGGAAAATACAGAAAGAAAAATAAATGCTGTGTGACTGCTCGGGGAACTTGAAGCGTGCCCATGCATGCACTAGGGGTCGCTAACCAGAGCAGATTATTAAAGTGTATGCAAAAGCATATCCAAAGAAATGAAAGGTGTCAGCAGATACAGTAGTGACCACTTTTTTGTGGATGTGGATGCTGAATCATTGAAACATCTTTTATCATTTAGAAAGCCTGTTTTGCCTTTTGAGAATGAGTAGAAAATACTGCAGTGAAGGTGTGATGGCAAATGTTGCATGAAGCTGCTGAAACATTCAGGTGGAAAAGACAGAAAATCCAAACTCAATTTTAACAAAAAAAATAAATTGTAAGCTTTTAATTGGCAATAATTAAATAATATAATTTGCTAGATGTCTTTGTGATTCAAGGCAGGCAGTTGTCATTCTCCTATACTGTGATCACACCTAATCCAACGCTTGATTGGGGCCGTAGAGAAACTGTTCTCCATATCTGAACATTAATGGTATCAGTGTATCCAGAGTCTGTAGAAACTTTCCACTAAAGCAGAATTATTTTAACTTGTGCAAATGCAGACTCGCCTCTGTCGGTGTCACACAGACAGAGGTCGTGTCAGTTCACCTCACCGGCTTACTTACAGATGCATCCACTTAAAACCGCCTCCCCTCGCTGGCTGCCAGCCAGCTATCAGCAGCTGCGGGGGTCCCCTCCTTCTCCAAGGCCTGATCACTTTCAACTATACACATGCCCCATTCACTTAATTACAGAGTATCAACATGAGGTGGTGCTTTCTTTGATATGTATGTTTTCATACCGTTTTGATAGCATCCATACTTAAATATTCCCACCTGCTGAAATGTAAAGACTTAATCAAGTTTCAGTTTTCAAAATGTAAAAAACGTTACAGCCAGTTTGACCATTCAGACATGTTACACTGCGAATCCCCAAAACTACTCCAAGCAAACATCTTCATTCATCTATTTTGATCTAATCTAATAAGTAGATACAATTTAAAATTAAGGAAAAAAGGGAAACTGTTGCACACAAACTTCCAAAAGCAGATGTGTAGGTTGTGTCTAATATTTGTACGGCTCAAATTTTTCATTTATTGTTTGCTGGGTTGATACTTGATCAGACTTCTGTATGATTTATGTGTCTCACCTAAAAATTCTAGTCAGGTTACAACTTAACATTTTTGATTTATCCTATAAATTTATTTCATTAAATTTATTATTTAAAAACCTTGACCCACCCATCATTTTTTAATATTCCGCACAGGAAACACTGTGTATTTTTTAAAGTGCTCTCTCTCTCTCTCTTTCAAAGTTGTTCTTTGGACATTGGGTGTTTTTTAAAAATTATTTTCAGTGCAGTTCTTGTTCCCAAGTCCTTGTAAGAGGAATGTTTTTTGTTTTTGTTTGTTAAGCCACTCAACAATGAACTATGAACCATCAGCATGTATGGAGGTGGTCAGGAGAGAAGTACAACAATGAGTCTTTATAGCCATCAGTGAAACAGTGGAAGCTCTGTCATGATTTGGTGCTGTATTTCAGCCAGTAGTGTTGGGGATCTTGTCAAAATTCAGGGAATTATGAATGTAGAGAAGTCCCAAACACATTGCCAACACAGTAAAACATGTCTGGATAAAAAAAAGAAACCGCAGTGGAACACTGTCGGTCATGGATGAGCCTCCCCAGAGCCCAGACCTCAACATTACTGAAGCAGTGCGGGATCATCATCTTAAAGGAGAACAGAACATGCAGCCAACATCCAAAGATGAGCTTTGAACAGTCTTCAAGAAGCCTGTTGAACTATTTCTGAAGACTACTTCAAGATATTACAAGAAAGAAATTTTGTTGGTTTGTTTTGTGCTGTTGAAACCAACAATTTCTCCTAGGGAGAGTCCTTGCTCTTGCTATTGCCCAAAGTTAACAGGAATGATATTCTAATATCGGAGCTTTCCTGAACGCAGCTCTGTTTTCTCTAACTGAGCTAAATACGATTTTCCAACTTGTCAGATCATTTCAAATGAAATGGCTTCTGCATATTTCTAGGTTACACTTCATTAGAAATTCAACATGTCACAAAGTTTGTAGATGCCTTAACATCAGTTTTATTAATATTCTCTTGGTTCCATCCATCCACCCATCCTCTTCCCTTTATCCTGCTCAGGGTCGCTGGGTGCTGGAGCCTATCCCAGCTGTCAGAGGGCGAGAGGCAGGGTACACCTGTACAGGTCGCCACCCTGTCGTTGGGCTAACACAGACAACCATTCACACTCACATTCACACCTATGGGCAATTTAAGTGCATGTCTTTGGACCAGTCGAGGAAACCAGAGTACCCAAAGGAAACCCACGCAGACACGGAGAGAACATGCAAACTCCACACAGAAAGGCCCGGCCAAGGTCCCATACTTCTAAAATGGGATTTAACAGTCATCTATAAATCTCCTGTGATTAACCAAAAAACAAAACAAAACACTGGAATTCACTGAGAAAGTTTTACAGACTGGTGGAGATGGTTGGTCCTTATCTGCAGAAACAAGGCTCTTATTTCACACTGGATCATTAAGAGGTGACAAAGGTTTCACTGTAATGTAAATGATGCACGGCAGCTGAACGAGCATTAAAATCAGGAAGGAAAAAGCCCAGTTTTTATGACACTGCTGTTTAACTATTTTCTGTTAATGAAGAAGACTGTGTACTGTATTAAAGGCAGGCAGACAGTGATATTTGAGCCGGGTTTGGAGGTCATCGTTCTGTGGGGGTGGATGCTTGTCTGAGTTGTCTGGGTTCATTCAAATGGTGCCATCTTCTGAAATGTGTATCAGATAGAGATGTAAATACATGGAAATAAAAGATGTTGATCTTTTGTTTCATATTCATCTTTTAATGTCAAAACCAAACATTTTCAATCTACAGTAAAAAATAAAGGGATTGGCCTGCTTTAGGAGGGGCGTGCACATCATATGTCTCACTAACATCTTGTAAACGTTCCCCTTCACTCATGCTGCTACCAGTCTGTCACAAATCACACTTTATACTCGTCTCCACCCACTCCACCATGCCTGCCATTCCTTCACCTCTTCAGTGAACTGTCCATTGCATTGGAAGGATGATCTCAGGCATTTAAACACATCTACCTGCTACTCCTTGCAGCTTCCCTTTTTCATCAGTCTCTCTCTCATTCACCCGTGTATTCCTCTTATCTCCACTACATACCTCCACCTGCTCCATCCTCGCACTACAGATCACAATGTCATCTACAAACATCACAATTCATGGAGAGTCCTGTCTGAATACATCTGTCAGGCTTCTAGCCAGAAAAAATTTTTAGCACGGCGTGTGCGAGCGGGGTGTTAGCATTAGCATGCCAATGCTAATAGCATGCTAATGCTAACCGCCGAGCCGGTGAAATCCTCAGCCCGGCGCACCGGTGGCTCAGCAAGGCGCAACGCCGGGCGATCAACCGCTGGGTAGAAGGCTGTCTGTGATGTAATCCCACCCTCCACCTTGAACCCACCTGCCATTCCAACCTCACCACTGTCTTGCTGTCCTCATATATGTCTTGCTCAAGCCTCACGCCTGATTTCTTCACACACAGTGCACCACAGTTCCTCTCTCAGCACCCTATGATTTGCTTTCTCTAGATCCACAATGACAGAGTATAACTCCTGACTTGTTGAACGTTCTGGTTGGAGAATCCACCACCCCGTCTCCAAGATATCTCTGTACCATCAGAGGTACATCATCTGGACCAACCACCACTCTACCTTCTCTTCATACCTGCTCTCACTTCCTCTTTACAAATCCTCTGCACTTCCATTTTCTCTCTTTTCTTTTGCCTAGCCAAAAGATACAAGTCCATTTCTCCGTCCTTAGTGTCAATTTGACACCATGGCAGAACAGCTTGAATCCTATCCTTGGCCTCCAAACCTTTGATAGTTCTGTGCATGCTGTTTGTGGAGAAACCTTAGTTCTGCTAGGCCCTGTGCCTGTTAACCAGTTTCTATATTTTATAAACACTCACCCGCTGTGAGTTAAGGTGGTGTGAACTACCCACTTGTTTTGCAGTTTTCTTCTGGTTTTGTTGCCTCCTCTATTCAGCTACAGCAGCTCCTCAAAAGAGGAACATAGAGATGGTAAAGATGATGTGGAGGAAGCTATTTCCTCTCCTGCTCAGGCTTTGTGGCCTTGTAGTGGGGAAATTTAACCCTTTCCTTGTTTCCCATCAAAGGTGACCTGAATGAAGTATGCAAGTGGCAGCTACTGGCACACAGCAGAAGACGATAACAGGGATGAGAATGATTTGTGTCCTTTTGCAAGATGCTGTTCTGCAAACAGTTTGGACACGCTTACCCATGAATAAGTGGGTCCAAACGTTTGACTGGTACTGTCCCTTCGTTGTAATGAATGATTACTCGAGTTACTGTTGCCTTCCTATCAGCTAGAAGCAGTCTGGCCATTCTCCACTGACCTCTGGCATCACAAGGCATTTGTCCCCAGCGAACTGCTACTCCCTGGATATCATCTCTTTGGGGTTTTTTTTGGACCTTTCTCTGTAAATAGCCATGGTCGTGTTAACAGATTAGTGGTTTATAAAATACTCAGTACCAGCCCATCTGGCACCAACAAGCCTACATGGGCTCAGTTTGAACTTCAGCAGGTCATCTTGACCATATCTACAAGACGAAATGCCACATGACACATGATATTTGTGTTAATCAGCTGAACAGGTGCACCGAATAACAGTGAGCAGGCAGGCTTCGAGACAGAAAAAAATTTCAGCACGGCGCATGCGCGCGGGGTGTTAGCATTAGCAATGCTAATGCTAATTAGCAAGCTAATGCTAACCGCTGAGCCGGTGAAATCCTCAGCCCGGCGCAATGCCAGCCGATCAACCGCTGGCTAGCAGCCTGGTGAGTGTATGTCATGGCAGTGGAGAGCTTGCTGTGGCTCAGTCTCTCCAGTTTGTTTAAGCAAGATTTTCATTTCCATAAAACAATGTGGCATCCTTTCATTCCTAACACATTACCCAACTCATATCAATATACATATCCAACATCATTTTTTGAGATCTGGTGTGTTTACAAAGTGTTCCTTTTTGTGAGCAGCTTATTTTCCAGAGGACACCACTGAAGTGGCTGTGAAGGTATCACTATGAACTGCAGAGCCAGCAACTTGATATCTGACTTTGGGCCTTTGTTGGAAACCATTTCCATCCCTCTCTCTACCCCAATTCTAACATAACTCCACTTAAAACAATAACAGCTCTCTCCTGCGTACCCTGGATCTATCCTGCACATACCCCTCTGCCTCCCCAGGGTCCTCGTCCTGGTGGGACATGTCCAAACCACCTCACCTAGGAAGCACCCGGGAGGCATCCTGGTCAGATGCCCGAAAAAAATGAAGGTAAAAAATGTCCCGAAAGAATCTTGAAACTGACCAAGCTCAGATGAGATGAAGACAGAGGGAGTGTAAAATTATGCAAAATATTTTCTTTTATACTGATTTGATCAAAATAGTCAAGTTTTGGCTTACAGCTTGACAATGAAAAAGATTAGTTGTGATCACAGTTTTTTTTTAAAGCTTAGATACTGAAAAGGTGGTTGAAGAGAATTTTACTCAGTTTTTCTCAATTAAACCTGCCATGAAATCTGTCTTACACCAGCTGAACTTGTTTCTACTGAGCCACAGCCTGATTTTACTAGTTTTTACCATCATGTTATCATGGCAATTTTAAATAATTCCATACGTGATCAGCAATTTGAGATACATCGCAGCTCTGAGGAGCCCGTGTTCTGGATATTTAGTGGTTGTAATGCCTCTTCATTTAAGGCAGGCATATATAAGAGCAGGAGCAGCAAGCTTTTTGGTAGAGGAATACTAAACTAGCAACCTAAAAGTATACCGCAAACATATTTAAGGTTTTTTTTAAGTTAAAGTTTTGTTGTCTAATTTTTAATGTCAACAATTTTGTCACACAAAAATAAACACACTGTATACATAATCCTACAGACTATGCTGTTGTAATTGGACTGATTTGTGTGTGTGACATGACTTTTAAAAAAATTACTGTTAGCATTATGCTAAGCTGTGGGTCTGTTTGTGTGCATATGCACAAAAATTACTTTTGCAACTTTGTGCAGCTGAGGTGGCAATTTATCTCTCAACAAATGCATGATATTTTTAATGGACAGATTACATTCAGGATTGTTAGTTACAGACAGTGTGTTTAAACTGCAGTGCACAGAGGACACACTGTTTCTGGAGCTTTAAATGCAATGCCTACAGTTCAAACAATGTATCTAAGTTTTGTTAACACAGCCAGAGAAATTTTATTTATTTAATTTTCAGATTTGATTTAAATGAAAATGCTAAAAACAAATAATCTCATGTCCATTTAATTTTCTGATATGTTACAGACCAAAAAAAAAAATCAATTACCAAAAAAGCTTCAAAAGGAAAATGAAACGACTGACCAACAAATACTGCATTAAGTTTCTCGGAAAGAATGAAAATCATGACTAGTATTCCTGTTAGGTGTGATGATGGCAAAACCTAAGAAAACCAGGCTCTGCACTATAATCACCTGCTATTTGTGTTCCATGGAACCTCAAACTTCAAAGGAACTTTGGAAACATGAAATAATTGACCAGAAAGGCCCTTGTGTATCAGTCCAGCATTTGATAGGTATGTATAGCTGTGCACTGATTCATGTGTTGTGGAGATCAGTGAGTTAAACAGCATCAGGTGACTTCAGAGTGAAGAGGCAGCAGCTTGAAATGTTAAAGTGACACTGTATGCATACAGGTAGGGACAGAGGAACCAGGTAAGCAACTAGGGATCATTTTGGAGTGAGCGAGAGGAAATCTACCTGGTAGAGGCAGTGACAGACACTGCGGAGCTGTGGTGGGAATTCGCTGGATGAACTAATGATGGCCTGGAAAAAGCGCTCAGTGATTTGGAGCAGGTTCCTCTGGTTCTCTTCAAGGTTCTCACCCTGTTCCAATCTGATGAGACAAACAAAGAGCTCCATGAGTCCAAGAGCTTTTCAAATCTGAAGCTGTGACCATACAGGGCAGCACATTAGCTGATAGGTGGCATCTATCACACATGTATCTGATAATACCAGACATATTTTAGGACAAGGAGGCAACATGCTCTTATTGTCTGCAGAGATGCAGGTGTTTACCTGGTGGGGTCCACCTCAAAGCTGATGTGTTCAGGGGTTGTGATGACGCCTCGTAATAAAGGCTCCAGTAACTTCTGCAGATACGCTGCTCCATATACCTGACAACAGAAAGCAGTGACAGCTGTAATATGCATACATGTGCTAAGAGGCAGATGCCAAGCACTTCTAAAGGATTCATAAGACAGGTCAGGCTGTGTTTTGTACCTTGAAACAGAAGGTCATTATTTTGCTGGCCAGGCTGTTTCCCCTGAAGAGGGTTTGCATGGAGTCAGCCAGCTCCACCTCTTTAGAAAACATATTCCACAGCAGTTGGTAGAGGAGGTGGCGGGAGTCAAACAGCGTCACCAGGACTCGTGCGAGCTCATCCTGAAAATACATAAAGTAGGAATTATACCACAGGCTGTCACTGTACCAAAACCCATTTATGAAAGCACCCATTAAATGAAAAACAGCAAAAGTAAATCCATCCTAAAAACAAAAAAGAGCCATATACCCATTGGGATCCTGGAACCACATTAGCCAGTGCCATAGCAATGGGCAGCTCTCCTTGGTCTCCCATCATGGTGACCAGCTCCACCAGCCTCTCAAAGCGGTCAGCCAACACCGTCTCAGCCAGTGTGTCAAACTCTGTTCCTTGTTGCAGGATCTTAGTCAGCACTTCCATAAATGTGGCTCGAGTCTGAAGATCTTTGTGGTAACCCAGACCTGCAAATAAGGAAACCAAAATTGGTATTTATGAAAATAAACTACTGCACTTTCTCGAATCAGATACAATTTTCCTTATGATAGTCGACTTACCAATGGAGTGCATGAGGCCACTGTCTACATTAGCATTGAGCAGATTGGACATTGCTAAGATGGTGCAATGGCGAAGGGACGCGAGACGTCGGGACATTCCTCTCTTGCGTCCCCCAACGGCCTGGCCTTCATCCTCCACCTCGCTGCAGTCATTCAGCAGGTTCATGAACAGAGTAAAATACCTGCACACCCCCACAAACAACAGTTCGTTCATTAGAAACCATGAACACTGTCTATATTCTCACTATATTCCACATCTTTAATCCTGTACACCTTCATGGTGGTTCACACTTTCTGTGACATTTCAATTAAAATCAACAATGACAGTCTACTGAATATGACAGTGTTGGGAAAAATATAAAAATATATAAAAATATAAACACCGCACTGTGGGTGATATTGCCAAAACCATTTGCTTGTTACTGAACAACCAAATTTAAGTGTGTGAGACCAGAGGTAGGGAAATGTGTAATGTAATTATAGCTGAGGCAGCAAAGCTCATGGTGCTTTCCAGAAAACAGGACGTTTGAGGACTACCAATAAAATGCCAGCTACACCAAGTTTTCCAACTTGACATTCAATTTTTGGTGGTTTATGTTTTGCTGTTAAACCAAGAGTTTCTCCTGAGGAGAGGCCACGCTCTCACTATTGCCCCGAGTTAACAAGAATAGTCTATTTCTCATCTGATCATTGAGAGGTGAAAAAGTTTCAACAAGAAGCACTAAAAGGAGAAAAACTAAAATCTTTCATTTTAACGTGGTCCTGCAGTTAAAGAAAATACAAAATTTTTTCATTAACTGTTATAAATACTTTCTGGCCGTCTACTCTAGCAGGAGGGACCAGCCTTCTAGCCTGCGGTTGATCGGCCGGCGTTGCGCCTTGCTGAGCCGGGCTGAGGATTTCACCGGCTCAGCGGTTAGCATTAGCATGCTATTTGCATTAGCATGCTAATGCTAACACCCCGCTCGCACACGCCGTGCTGAAAATTTTTTCTGGCTAGAAGCCTGGGGACAGAGTGATATCTGTCGGTGGGAGAGAAGGAGAACTCCTAACGAATCCTCTGTAATGATAATGATAGCATGCGATCTCTTACTTGTCTGCAAAGGCAGTTTCCCCCCCCTATAAAATTAGAGGCTATTTAATTAACTGCATCCAGAGGTGCAGAAAACTTTTTTTGAGAGCTGCTTTCAGAGCGCACAAGTTTAATTTACAGAAGAAAAAATATTTCAGCACGGAACGTGCGGTCGGGTGTTAGCATTAGCATGCCAATGCTAGCCGCTAAGCCAGTGAAATCCTCAGCCCAGCGCAACAGCACCTCAGCAAGCCACAATGCCGGCCAATCAAATGCTGGCTAGAAGCCTGATAAGCCATGTAATTAGAGTGCTTACTCATTTATTGATTGCCAGTAAGAAAGCCAGGAGAGGTGTCAGGAGCAAGTTAATTCTAACTCAACAAAAAGAATCCAAGAAAGAGTATAAACAGCTTCTGTGACTCAGATATGATAAAATCGTAAACATGATCATCTGCTTTCGGGTTGCTCCCCTTCAGGTTCACCATAACGGATCATCTGCCTCCATCTTACCCTATCGCAAGCAACTCATTACATTTTGGTGGTGGTCCAGATTATGTTCTGGATACAGGATTTTATATAAGGATTCTTTACCAGGTGAGAAATACATTCTACTGAGTGTCCTTTTAGTTTAAATTTGACACTGCCAATGAAAATCTTAACATCACGGCAGGTCTCAACCATCTTGTTCATCTTCCCTTTCATTCTTGGGTTTTCCTTCTGTCACAAATCCCCCCCAACACTCTTCTCCAACCACGCCACCCTGCCTGTTCGCTCTTCTTCACCCATCATACGTACTGTCCATTGCTTTGGATAGTTAACCCCAAGTAATTCAACTCATCTACCTTTACAACATCTGCTCCTTGAAGCTTCACTGTAACACCGGTCTCCCATCCAGTGGTATGAAAAAGTTTGGGCACCCCAATAATTTTCCAGGATTTTTCTTCATAAATGATTGGCTGTTTGGACTTTGTGCAGAGCCTGCCTCAACTCTACCCTGAACACTTTCTTCTTCAACCTCCACCACATAATCCTTGCCTCTTGCCTTCACTTGTTTCCTCTTATTGATTTTCAATGCCACCCCAAATTCTCTCGGGGTTCAAGGATACTTTGGCATGCACCCCGGAGCAGCCAGGAATTGAACCGCCAACCTTCCGATTGGTGGGTGATCTGCTCTACCTCCTGAGCCACAGCCAACTCTCACTGCTGGAACTCCTGCCTTCCCTTCTCTCTTGCTGCCTCCACAACACGCCTTCCTCACTTCCTCTTCCTTTGTCTTCAGTAACATAGTTTCCACTGGCACCCTGTTGGGCAACAGTACCGGAGGCAAAAATGGCCAACATCATGCACTGCATTTATTGCAGAGTGAGGCTGGGAAAAGTACTTTCGTGCTGATGCTTTCACAGCCTAATGTAGAGTCTTTCATGTCACAGAAAAGGTCAAGTGCAGATGTGTTCTTACTTTAAGAAGAGCTGAGATTTGGCTTCCATCAGCTCGACTCCATCTCCCTCCTCCGGCTGCAAAGGAAGACCAGCTAAAAGTGATACTACAGCCTCCATACTGGCCTGGTCCAGGTCCCTTAGCATTGCACATGACAGACAGACAGACACACAGACAAAGACAAAAAAAAAGTAAGAAAGGAGCTCAATCATTTCCTGACAGTGCACTGGTGTATTGAGTATATATATATAACAGATGCACCTTGTCAGGCACTTGATGTCATCATCAGCAGCTTGGTTGGAGGTTCCCATTACCCAGTCTGTCAGGTACTCCACCATCTTGTTCCTACAAACACCAATGAGTGAAACATTTCAAGGGGGAATAAATTAGTATCTGAATAACAAGTGGACAGGAACAGTAGTCAGCACTACTGCCTCACAGCAAGAAGGTGCTGGGTCCAAATCCACTGGCCTGGGTCCTGCCTCCCACAGTTTAAAGATGTGCATGGGGTTAGGCTAATCTGTTATTCTAATTTGGCCACAGGTGTGAATGTGAATGGTTGTCTGTCTCTCTGCGATACACTGATACACTACAGCCCCCTGCAACTATGAATTGGATAAGCAGAAGAACATGGATAACAAATGGAGGAACACTGACGGGAGCATGACTTGTTGAATTTGTTAGTGAGGAGTAGTGGAGGTATTTTTTTCAGTGAGGTGTAAGTAACCAGAGGGACTCAACTGTTAGCTGGTTTTACTGACCTGAACTTCATTTCCTGGCAAAAGGACAGGTCATCTCGTCTCTCCATCATCACCTCTACCAACTGGCACAGCTTCGTTTTGATCTGGATGGCATGGACCACGTTACCCAGGATACGCACATACCTGAGGGATGGAGAACAGTTCTATGCAACTCGAAGCATTTTCTTCCAATTATATTTTCAGTAATTTTCAAACAAATAAAATGCATACATGGAAAAACTAAAAGGATTGATAAATGGATGAGATTTATATATGCGCTCTTCAAGTCATACTCAAAGTGATAAATCATGGTATAAAAGGTAAATGGGCTGCTTCTTACTCTCCAAGCTCTGCTTATCTATTCTGAGCAAAGATGTATTGTAATGGTGGGAGTGAACCATTTTAAACACAAAATAAACATCTGAGTGTAAAATTAAAATTTCAAAGCCCAATATTTTGCATCACCACCACTACAGTTATGTCTCCGTGATTCATGTAAATCAATTACATCGACTAATGTAACTTACATCATTGCATTGTGCTGTGTTGGGCTTTCTTCATATTTCCCAGCACTCTACAGCGTTTTAATCTCAAACTGTGCTTCGATTACCTCACTAGGTTGAGCATCATGGTCTCAATGCTGGCCTGTCCAAGGTGTTCCGAGCTGCCCTCTGTGTGGTTATCCAACAGGTTCTTCATGATGGCTATGGTCTGCTCCACAAACTGTGTGTTAGTGTCATTAATGGGAACCTGGAAAAGCAAGAACCGCAAAGTAAATGTCAGGTAATAAGATTACTGTTAAAAGAAGGAGCCAAAAACAATCAATATTACAAAATATATGCATCATACTACCATGAGTGAGTATATCACTATGTGGGCATCTTCTGCATGATCTAATAAAAACTACCCAAGTACCATCAGGCCAGTACCAACTGATGCTCATGTTGGGAGGGGTGAGGAACCTCCTCCTAAATACTAAGGTGACATGGCTTCAGTTGTCATACACAACAAGCTCACTTCTAATCCGCTTTCACTGTAATGTAGAGAAGTGGGGTCATATCCATAATATCGAGTTCTCTTTCAAATTTTTGTCAAAAGGCTCCTGCTAGAAGCAAGAAGAGGTTTTTGAATGACAAGTTATGCTCTGTCAGCATCATTTATGCCAGCCAGCTGTGATGGTACAAGTGATGGCTTTGAGATCTAATGAGGTCATACAGGAGGCTTTCTAAAACTGAGACATATCAATAATAATATAAGGGCCCAGTTTGTATAACTACGTATTTTATCTGCTAAAGTTTTAAAGCAGTCTTACTCGCTAGCAAAATGGCAATATTTTTCATTTATTCCTCTTTTTTAATACTAACTCACCGGTCCCTGAGTGTCAAAGAACTTGCCAATGCTGTTCTTCAGCTTGTTGAACAGCATCGGGTAGAGAGCTGGACTGAGCTCCAATCCAAGCAGATCCTTAACATTTGTGCGAACATGGAGGCCCACTCTGTCGTGGCCACACACCAGCAGGGCCAGCAGCCGATCCAGGAAGCGGCTAACGGGCGTCTCACTCGAGGCCGAAGAGCAGGAGGTGGTCACGGGGTTGGACACCTCACAAGGGCCCATGGAGATCATGGAGGGTTTACGCTCACTCATGGGGCCCATTGGTGGGCTGTAGGTGGCAGGGCCAGGGGTGCCACGCTGCTGGAGGCACACGCCGCCCAGAGCACACAGAAATCCTGTCATGTTGATCCACTCCTGCTGCAGGGGGACACAAAGACACTGAGGTCCAGTGGCACAACAGCAAGAAAACTATATGTTACAAGTCTGCATTCAGTAATACATTCAGTTCACACTGCATAGACACCAAACCAGTTACAAAATAAACAATGAACACATTAATAAATGGTAGTTTGCCTTGTAAGAACTCTGTGACTAATCATTAAGGCTGTTCATGATTACAACACCGTTTCTAAAAAAGCAAGCTTTGTAACGAGCATAATATAATATTAGACACAAATCTCCTCTGGGTCGTGTCAGGAAGGGCACCTGACCTAAAAATTCTCAAATCTTAAAAACAGATTTTTTAAAATTATCCATCCATCCATTCTCAACCGCTTATCCCGTTCGGGGTCGCGGGGGGGCTGGAGCCTATCCCAGCTCACATAGGGCGAGAGGCAGGGTACACCCTGTACAGGTCGCCAGCCTGTCGCAGGGCCAACACAGAGACACAGACAACCATTCACACTCACATTCATACCTATGGGCAATTTGGAGTCACCAATTAACCTAACCCCAGTAAGTGCATGTCTTTGGACTGTGGGAGGAAACCGGAGTACCCGGAGGAAACCCACGCAGGCACGGGGAGAACATGCAAACTCCACACAGAGGGAGGCCTGGGCCAAG
>VOQJ01047135.1:18274-28911 GCA_015052665.1 Apistogramma diplotaenia | reverse complement strand
GACAACAAGAGTATAAGAGAGCAAAAATCTTATAAAACAACTAATTTAAACAAAAGCACCGTATATGCTACGGAATGGGATTTTTTTTAGGTAGATTTGCAGCCTGTGGCACATAGGAGCTTTATCTGCAGATCTCATCAGCTGATTGTGCTGCAGTGTGATTGTGTTCTGTGTCTTTCACAAACATTAAATAATGCCAAGACTTTATCCAAATAAATCAATTTTCAGCTGCCAAACAAAATCAGTTTAGTTCAGTGAATTCTTGAAGATATATATCTTTCAGCAAATAAATAAATAAATACATCAATAAATAAAGAGCAAGTGAACATTTTAGCCCAGTTGTCATGGCAAGACAACTGTAGCTCACCTGGGGAACACCTGTCACCAGGATGCACTATGGAAAGAAGGCAAGTCAGCATGTGGAGGCAGTGTAATGATTTGGGCAATGTTGTGCAGGGAAACCCTGAGTCCTGCCATCCATGTGGATGTTACTCTGACATGACCACCTACCTGAGCATTGCTGCTGACCGTATGCATCCTGTCATGGAAACAGTTTTCCCTTTTTTTGTGGTTTCTCTCAGCAGAATAATGCTCCCTGCCACAAAGCAAAAATGGTTCAGGAATGATTTTATGGAGCATAATGACCAGTTTGAGGTGTTGACTTGGCCTCCAAATTCCCCAGATCTCAATCTAATCAAGCATCTGTGGGATACACTGGATGAACTAGTCCAATCAAAGAGGCCCCAACTCACAACTTACAGGACTTATAGGCTCTGTCGCTAACATCTTGGTGCAAATACCACAGCACACTTTCAGGGGTCTAGCGGAGCCCATGCCTCGACAAGTCAGGGCTGTTTTGGCACCAACACAACATTAGGCCGGTGGTCATAATGTTATGCTTGACTGATGTATGTAAACAGTATTTACAGTGTTAAAATGTATTAGATCCCGACCCAGCGTAAGGTTTATAGCTACACTAAATTAACAGTAATTCCCAAAATCTTTTTTTTATGGTTCTGTAATGGTTAAGCCACCCGTAGCTTTGGGTATAAAATTGTGAATTCAAGATGTTATTTGCTTAATAATAATAATAATCATTTTCTTGAAAACATATTTTTGACAGATTTCTAAAATATTTGCATTTTCTTGTTTTTGTGACAAAAAAATTGCCAAGCACTGCACTGTACATGAAGAATATGTGCAAAAAATATTATATCTTTTAAAAAACTCTCAAACACAAACTTTCTTGTTTACTTGTACTGATTCAGACAAATGCATGTTCATTTGCATGGATTTTTTTAGCCTACACAGAGGAAAAAAATACTATTCATCTCTTGAAAAGGTTTCAAATGACAGTGTGCCAGTACACCATCTGTACAGCTGGTGAATGCTGTACCCATAATGGGTAATGCAGAGCTGGGCTTCATCTTTCCTCACAGGTCCAAATATATTTGCTTGGTCATAGGGATTCTTTTACTCACATTCCACTCTGAAGTGTGAAAATGCCTCATCTCATTGTTATCCACACAAATGATGCCCTTATATTCAGGCAGACATTTATCTTAAGATTGTAGAAGGATTTTGTGGGGGGGGTTATATTATATTTAAAGAACAATGATAATGAATAGTCAAAAACATGCTTATCTAAAAGTCTCTAATTGTATCAGTTGAGGATTATTCGCCTACTGGAGCATCATCCCACTGAGAGCTCTCACAGTAATTACATGGGATTAGCCTTTGTCTACACAGTAAATCCCTGCAACATGCGAATTGCCCAAAAATGATAATCATTTTTGGGCAATATTTGGTTAAATTGTGCACTTGACAGAGCCGTGCTTGGTAGTGGGTTTTCACAACCTTTAGTTTCTACATGTTGCAGGAAAACATTTGCTCAGAAATTTTTTTCATGGCAAATGGTGAACTCAGTCTGCCGAGATAAACTGTCTGATACTTATAAAAGCTCCGGAACAGTCACTGAATACTTAATTGAACATCACCCTGTTGATTTTTATATTCAGTTATATTGTCACAGTTATGTTTACTTTCCCTCAGCTGAACAACAACTACAATTTAATTGTTTTTTTTTAATAAAGTATACATTACATGCTTCACAGTATAAAACATTTGAATAATTAACTTAAAATTTTATGATCACATTATTTCAGCTCATCCATGATTCACTTGGGAAAGTCATTTCTTTTAATACTTCAATCTGGTTTAGGAGATAATTGCCTGGACTAGAAACATACCACCTCACATCAATAATAAGTGACTCATGATAAAGAAGGAGGGCAGTGAGCCTGAACATCAACCTGCTGCATTTGTCTTTATCAGTCAAAAAAGAATTGCAGCAGTTTTGTCTTTCACATGGCATAGTAGTGTGGCAGGAGCATTTTGTAGAAATCACAATAGACATTTCAATTTTGCCTTGATCAGGGGAAAAGCCGTTTCTGAACAATATACATCTGAAAGCATTTGCCGCTGCCAAGCACATGGAGTATAGCTTAGAACATTTTTTTTCATAAGCAATTCCACTCCAATAGTCTACTTTTCATCCAACAAGGCTCCGGCCAAAGCTCATGCTTACATTTTGACAACACAATACGTTTGTGCAAATGTACCATTTCTTTTCCAACCCTGAGTCCATGTTCAATGGAGTCATAACAACATACAATAAATGTTGAGAGAACAGATGCAGAAAAACACATATAGAACAGAAAGTGTGTCAAGACAGCATACTTCAGTGAATATAAACCACTGATATTATGCTTAAAATCATACACAATGCACTTCTTCACAGCTTTGATTTTAAGGGTCTCTCTTATTCTGTCCACTAGGATGCTCTTTAGATATCCTCCAATTAAAATCCTGTGTCTAGGCCTTTGATAACAGTTACAGGCCCATCTATCCATTCATGCATTTTCTCCTTCTTGACACCATGTTGCTGATGGCTAGAACCTTATCCAGCTGACCCTGGGCAAAAGGTCAGCAGTCCACTGCAGGGCCAACACAGAGTCACAGATAACAATTCATGCTGCATACAACACCCAGAGTAGGTTCATGTAGGAGGCACCACCTTGCCACCCTGTTCCAAATTCTTTTCATGATGCGACAACTTTATGGTAGTGGTTTGAGTCCATTAGCAGATAACCACTGAACACACTAGATATATGTACATATATAAATATACATAAATATAAATACACGTGCACACATACACACACACGGACACACATTCCCATTGTATCAGCTTGATGAAATCTGGCCAGTCTCCTCTGACATCAGGACGGCATCACCCAGAGAACAGCAGCTGAGTGAATCTTTGGACCATTCCCTGTAAACCTCACAGCTGGTTGTGTGGGGAACATCAACCATGACACATTCAGATTCACTTAAATCAAACTTACATCAGGCTCATTTAAATCACTTTTCTTCCCCATTATGATGCTCCATTTGAACTCCAGCAGCTCATCTTCACCATGTCTACATGCCTAAATGCCTTTGGTTGCTTCCTTTTGATTGGCTGATTAAATATTTTTTAATCAATGAGCAGTTGAACATTTGTACCTAATAAAGTGACACATGCATGTAGAGTACAGTTTATCATAATAATGACCAAAACATCAGTCTTAACTCACTCTACAAAAACACAAGCTCAGTCTTGACATTTACATGTTTTATTTGTGATTTCATAATGATGCTTTGTTTGCATACTCTGTCACCCTCTCTGCATAAAAGTGCAGCGCATGGTAGAAAAAACATCCACCCACCATGTATTGTATTACTAAAATGCCATTTCCTGAGAAGAGTAACTAATGGTATCACTGAAAATGGATCCAGCCCCACATTCAATGTCATTTCACTGCAGGCATAAGCATAACCAGGATTGTCTTTTTGCCATTGTCTGATTGTTTCATAAGTGCAGATGTTCTCTTGCTTGCAGTCATTTATCCAAAGTAACTACACACTGGAGCTTTCTCCTCAGCAATCAGAAAATCTATGCCTGCTGCAAACTGTGCAACAGTTAAAAGCACAGAAAGAAATTATTTTGGCTTTAGGGCTGAGAAAAAAGCTTTTTTTTTGTTTTATAACTGCTGAGTACCTGTGTTAAATATAATAGTGACCTACCACTAAAGGACACGAGAATAGCTTAAACAGCTTTAAAGCAATCTAAATGGCATGGCATTGTTGGGGATACTCTATCATTCTCTTCACAGCACAATAACTAGCTCAATAGTTATGACCTTTAGTTTGCCAGCTAGATATAAATTGTTGAAGATAAATATAGTATATATATATATTTTTATCATTCCTCAATATATCGGGGCTCAGTACAAGATTGACCTGGCTCAATTTACCCTTTGGACATGTCCAATTACACAGCAGTTGTCTTATAATGTTGCCTGCAGGACTGATCAACTGTACTGTAGTGGTTTTTGTAGCCAATTTCTTCTAAGTGGTCGATTTAACTCCTTATTTAAACAAAATGATGAGGACTTTCAGGGATTTCTGGCAGGCTGCTGAAGGATTAAAGAAAATAACTTTCCTATACATTTTATCAAGCAGTTATTAACACTGCAAATGAAAAGTGAAAACCTCCTCTCATATGTTAAAGCACTTACACCTCTTAAAAGGTGCACTACGGGAGAGCCATTCCCCATTAACACTGTTAACTTTGTGGATATCCCAGGGATCCGGATAGAGCATTGTGAACTGGAAAATAGTTTTATGCACTGGACAGTGGTTATGAATGAAACATTTGAATATTTCTTTGAACTAATTATGCTCCACTAGTCTCTCCACAGTTATAATGAGAATGCCTCCTCTCTTAACCTCGGGGAAATGCTGACACAGCTGCTCTCAAGCCTCGTTGGGATTGTTTTATCTTTAAAATAAGTGCTCTTTAAAATTTGGCAACCAGCCAGCAAAATTTTGAACAGTATTTTCCTGAAACTTGATCAATATTGATGTGAATTGTCAACGTAAAAACAACTTTGTGATGTGCTGCAAAAAGTTTATATACATCTAACTTTGGGGTTTCTTGTGTGTGTATGTGTTTGTGCGAAAGTCTCTTTAATAATGTATGTTGTATGTTTTCTGTTGTAATATATGTTTTGTATCAAAAACAAACTGTAGAAACGGTTTTCTTATCAAGAGTACAGACGGCGAAAGCAAACAAAAATCTTGTTTTCTCTTTGTTGAAGCTGTCAGGAAACACAGTGAACATCTTCCAGTGCAGAAGAGGAACATTTTACAGAAAAGAAACTCTACAGCTGTGTTGAATAAGATAAATTGTACTTCTGCCTCAATAAAACACACACACAGACACATGCACACAACAACTTTACAGAACCAACTCACAGTTAGACTAATAACCTATTTGGCAAAAGTCCAATGACAGTAGTAATTAGGACAGGAAGTGATGTAAGGAATAGACCAGCAGCCTAAACAGGAATGCAGGCAAGAGAATACACTGCTTTAAGCCGCTTCATTTATTTTTTTTTTTACCAGTTCCCTCTGTGACAATCTCATGCTTGAGGAACATCCCAGCAGACCAACTCCCCAGGGTAACAAATTAACACAGTCACTGCTCAGGTTATTAAAGGAAGAAACTTCATTTCATTATTACATTATTGGGCTCACAGAGAGCACCCTCTGTTGAGGCCAGGTGGGCTGTTTTGCAGTTTTATTGATGTGATGCAGAACAACTTTGGAATTCCGTGGGTTCTTCCTTTGTGGAAATGCAGACATCAGATCATAAAATTCCACCCCAGCTTTTGACCCGCCAAAGAAAAAATAAAAAGAGCCTTGCTGAATCTGTAGGGATGCCAAGTTTTTCCTGAGCTGAAATTGAACCAGCTCAGCAAAATTCTTATTTAGCAACGGATGACTGACAAGTAGTTGGAGCCTCTGTAGCTGACAATGTAAAAGTGACTGAAAAAAGAAGGCAATTAACCTCTTTCTTTAGAAGAGAAAGTTGAATTGAAGCAATATACCATCCATAAAAGGGGAACGCAGAACTGATAAGGTTCAGAGAGAACAGACTAACAGCAGGCGACGAATCAGATTTCCCTTTCACTCTTTTCTTTCTTTGTTTCTTTTAAATTCTATCAGTAATCACTTTAAATAATTGAATCCCTAAATTAGACAAATGTCAGCCTCTCAGTTATAACTTCAGTTTGGTCACATATCATTTTTATTTTGCCCAAAGCCTTGCCTCTGACATTTTCATAGTCCAAGCTTAAAACGGATATGAATGAATGACTCAACTTTATCTTGCATTCAACAGTGATTAATGTCCTTCAGCAGTGCCAGATGTTTCTTGTTACTTCTTCCAAATCAGAGAATGACTAGGCCATCTATAAATAAGCAGATAAAGGTGGTATTTAAGATCGGTTGTGATCAATCGTTTAAGTGGAGCCCACTTTTACTGAAGTCTAAGTGGAAGCTCATCTCAAACAGGCCCAGGGCACAGAGTAAGACCTGAAATTGAAGCTGTTTGAAGTTTTACATTTAAAAGTCGTGCACCTTGACCTCCATTAATTCCTCTGAGGACTGAGGAGAACGTTACAGTCGTGTAGAATTTGAAGCAAAAAATATTGGTGTCCAGTGCTTGAAGCTATTTAGCTGGTAGTCAAGGAAAATATCTGTTGGTGCTGGGCACTGGAAACAAAACAGCTGCAGGCAGTTTAAGGCTTCACCTGAGTCCTTTGAATGAAGTCACACCTTGGGTCTAAGTATGAGTCACGTCTTGGTCTTAATCTTTAGTGTTTAAAATCAAACACTCACCAGGAGCAAAATACTTTCCACGTCCATCAATGTTTGATTAAAAATGATAAATGTTCACTGGTTAAAATCACCATAAATGTCTGTTTTATTAGTTCTAACATTGTTTATTTCTGAAAGTCACTTTTCATAACTATTATTGAGAAATGAGAAACCTTTTCTAGATGGGATCACACCAAATTGTGAGGCCAAGGATTTCTCACAAACATCTCCAATTCAAATCAACCTTTAGTTTGATTCCAACTGAACAGTCGATGTTTCCAGGACTACATTATGTCACGATGACAAACACAAATACAAATCTGAAAAAATTCCATTACTGTTCTTGTGATGTTTGGTAATGTGTGGAAGTGTGTTTTGCCAAATGGAAATTGTAAGGTCCCCTTTCGAAGAACCACTTTTGCTCAGAATGCTCTGTCCGTGAGAGGATCAGTAGTTTGGAACTCACTTCCTGTTGGTTTAAAGTCCGTAACCAGTTTCAATACGTTCAAAAAACAAACAAAACTCTGGTTATGTCAAAAACAGAACTGTACCCATTTTTGATGTTTTTATGTTTCACTGTTTGTTTGTAGATGTTGTGCTATTTTAAATGATTATCATTTCAATTTTGTTAGCTGTACTTTTTAAAAGCCCATCTAGGGACAAGTGCTGCAAATTAGCTATACAGTAGCTATTGCACCTTGACGCAAACGTCTATATTTTTGTCTATGTTGATGTGTGTCTGTCCTTATTAAATAAACTTGTAGTAGTAGAATAATCTTAAAATGAAAACTGCTGTTCATCCTCCAATGACAGGGGCTGCTTAGCTGCATATTTGCTGCGTTTTTGTTTCCCTGAGGTTTTGTTATTGTTGTATGTTCTGACTTTACATTTGGTTTTGATTCCCAGTTTGTTATGCTTACCTGTATTGAGTTCCTATTTCCCCTTGTCCTTGCGATCATCCTTGCGGCCCTGTGTTCCAGTGTGTGTGTGTGTGTTTCATCCCTCTGTGTCTTTATCTCATGTGATCTGTATTTTGTTTTTTTCTTCCAGTGTTGTTTCGCATCTGCGTTTCTGTTTTTCTGTCCTCTCTTCCTGATGTATTTTCCTAGTTTTGCTTCCCGTGTTTCCCTCCCTGCTGTTTCCTGTCGTCGTGTTACATATGTTACTTTGCTGCCTGTCTGTTTGTTCTAGTGAGATTCTGTCATTTGTTCTGGCCTCGTGCAGCTCCATCCTGAGTTCCAGCAATTCCGGTAATTTTGTTCAAAAATGCATTAAATATTTTATCTTGAGCTGTCTGAGTCAATCATGTCAAATGAATAACTGCTACATTTGCAGTGTTTTTAGTGCAGACTGGTGTAAATCACGTAGATGAAGAATAATTTTCTTTGGATTTTTTTTTCTGATTTGAGCAACTGACGTTTAACAGAAGTTTAAAAATCTGTGAAGTCATTCTATACTCGTTTAGGTTCAACTCAGTATTTTACTTGGAATCAGGAGAAATTCTAGTCATAATGTCATGCATACAGTGCCTTATGTTTTATATTAATAGAATATGCTGCTTCCAAAATTTCACATTTGCAAACCTCAGTTCAATTGAGTACATATTACAATGTGACCTTTAAAAGCAACTTAATTAGTTGGATGGCCTATTGCAGTGTCTAAGGATGATTCAGAATGAATCATTACAGATTTCTATATAATACACTAGTTTTAGGGAGGACCTTGAGCTGTCAAACCTGAGAGAGGGGCTCCATGTTTTTTTTTTTCCAAAAGTAAGTTAAAGAGCAATTTGTGAGAAAAGTAAAAACATGCACAACATTGTTCCAGTCTCTTAATTACATGCAGTCTATTAAATGAGCAATGAAAATAGCATTATTCAATAAATACCATGGATAGTCTTCCTGTTACCACATACACCTGGACAGGAAGCAAACTGGTGAGAGATTTACTTTAAAGTTTTTGAATTTATTTAAACTCCAATAGTGCTGAGTGGATATGTCGTCTGCCACATCGATATACTGGCAGCTCTCCTGTTCACACCATGTTTAGAGTGATATGAATCCTTTAAAATGCTGCTGTTCATATCAGTGTGTTCTGTTCAGAATTTCCACTTGGCATTTTCTAAGTGTGCCACTGGAGAGCACACAACGCCTCCAATAAATACATAAAAAATGATTTAAGGAAAATAATCATTGTTTTTCCTCCTAACTTCACTGGTTCCTCCTGCTCTTGTATGACCTCTCTGTCCTGTCTCTGCATCCTCCTCACTCCTTTGCACTGACAATCACATACACTGTATTCAACTAGAAAATAGCTAAGATATAATCTATGATAATTATTATATATAGCACACTGCTTAGTGCTATGAAATCATCATCAGTGAATGTGGGTAAAACAGAGAAAGAGATTTTAATATGGGCTGCTGCTGGCCATTAACAGGTAACATCCTCGCCTGGATCTGGACCTGCCAAAGCTTTCAAAGCTTCAAAGCTTTCGTTTATGCATGTTTTGCCAAATGGACACAAACACAGTCTCACAATATTAAGCGCTGCATACATGGTGTCTGTCCTGTGTATCTAGATATTAATGGTATAAATATTGCCCCTCTGGAAACTGCATGAAGTCTACAGCAGGTCTTCCAGTCCTAAATGGACCATTTTATTACATATATTAACTAGAATAGCAGCAGATAAGGCTATTAAAATTTCTATAAATATTTTGCTGGGTGCCTTTTGGGTGAGGTGTTCTGGGCATGTCTTACTTACTGGGCAGACCCAGGACACGCTGGAGAGATTATATCTCTCGGCTGGCCTGGGAACACCTTGGAGTCCCTCCGGAGGTGGCTTCCCTGCTTAGGCTGCTGCCCCCATGACCCAGCCCCGGATAAGTGGAAGAGATGGATGATGGATGGATGGATGGATTTTGTTTAAGTTACAACTAAGAGACAAACAGTCTCATCGAAACTACAGAATTTGACCCTGAGTCTCCCTGATTCATTCATCAGCAAAGTACTGAAGCATAGAAAAAGGCATTCTTATTAACAGGTGAATGAAGCTTGTTACAAGAAGGCACTTTGAGTGCTCATGTTCAGTAGGAAAGCACTATATAAGTACAGTCTATTCACCTTGTATGTTTAGGTAGCATAAATAAAGTTATAACGTCTGAAGCGATGAGTAGTGATGAGTGCTAACGGGTATTAAGTTTAGTAGCACTGAAGCTGCATTGAGCAACATTACATAAAGATGTTTTTGTGCTGTTTTTTTCCTTCTTTAATTTGTCCCTCATTACCCATCACAGCTCCCCGGTTGGATTTGCTGCCTGCTGTGGTTAGCCTAAAGCTACGGCAACTTTCCGATTCCCAAATGTCTTTTTTTCCAAATACATACAGGGACAACAGAGCCAGCTGATTAAAAAGAGGAGACCCATTAAATATCAAAAGGCACACCAGAGGGTTTATCTTTTAGCCTATTAATGCAATCTTGAATTCAGGTTGGAAGTGAATTCTTAAGAGAGGAATCTCCTTTCATGCCCACAGCAGGAGAGACTGATCCCTTTGGATCATTTAGTAGTGAAATTTGGGCTTTATTGTTTTTGCTTCAGACAGGATCAAGTGATTTCTTTCTCTTTAAGAACAAACAAAAATTATGAAGTAACATTTTATCACATGGGGTGACGGTTTACAGTGGCTCAAAAGAGGACACAAAGTAGCCTCCAGTATCTCAAGAAGCGGTCACATTGATGCAGTACACTAAGACAAAACATTCAGAGTACATAACTCCCTGGTCTCTAAAGTTTTGCAGTGTGGAAGAGACCAAAAAAAAAAAAAAACTTTTAAGTGGAACCAATTTCCCTGTGGTTTTTTTTTTTGT
>VOQJ01047135.1:5716-18254 GCA_015052665.1 Apistogramma diplotaenia | reverse complement strand
TGCAATACACTAAAACAAAAAAATCAAAGTAAAAAACCCCCTGGTTTCTAAAGTTTTGCAGTGTGGAAGAGACCAAAAAAAAAAAAAAACTTTTAAGTGCAACCAATCACCAAGAGGTTTTTAATGTGGAAAATTTTACCAGAGGCATCAGATGCAGTCTGTTTGATCTTGTGAGCTGTGTTCCTGTGTTGCTTTGTTTATTTTTGTGGCCGTGCATGTGTGTGTGTGTGTGTCCATGAGTCTGTGCATCTCTGAAGGATGATAAGCAAGGGATTTAGGCCATGGATTTCTAGGTTATACCTAAAAGCCACCTGTCTGTCTAAAACACAGTTGGATGATTTAAAATATTAGTACAAAAATAAGTGTTCATGTGACCGGAGAGGAAATCTCTCTCTCATTTCCCCTCTGTGTCAACCTCAAAAAGCAAAATAACCTACTTTTCTCACAATAAAAAGCCAGGGCCTGCTGCTGGCTCCTGCCATCTGTCCATTTAATTTTTGTGAGTAAATCTTTAGGTTATTGAGAGATGCATGTTTAACATCCCTCAAGTTCTTTTTTAAAAAAACATGTCGACACAATTCAACTCTTACAGCAACTTGAAAGGCAGCCATTAAAATCCCACAGAGCCAAATGAGCCCAGCGGAAGTCTGTGTGGCAGTATGTTATTTAGGCTCATTCACAACAAATGTCATTTTTTTAAGTGACAGTAGAACTTCCATCTTTTACATTTAGTATAATGATAACTGCAGGCTAAAGTATTTCAAGCTGCTTGTTTGATCAGCACAAAATAATTTTGAAAAAAGAAAAGAAAAGCTAAACTCAGTGCTGCATTTTGTCACAAGATGCCTCATTATCCCGTAACTTCTGGGAAAATCATACCAACAGTCAAAATATTACATCACAAAAGGAGACACTTTAACTGTGCCCCTGCAGTTTATGTTTTATTTATTAAATCTAGTGCTGCTACTCCTGTCTTTTTTTTTTTAAAGAAGTGACCATCACACTGACACTGAGCCCTACGACAGTAAATTTAAAGAAGGGAGGAACCAGCTGTGTGGCTGAAAAAGAAAGTGGTCTGCAGTTTTTACTGTTTCTATTGACAGGTGCACTTGGCACCTGTGTCTCATTCAAACCTGCTGATACCAGGCATAGTGAAAAGAGGACTATTTCAGATAGTTGTTATTTGGCCAAGGTAATGCTTTTGTGCATGTTGTCCCTGCTCTGGTTTTCAGAGTGTGCACCCCATCTGCAGAGGTCCAAGGAAAGCACATTTCCTCATAGTCAGATGCCAGACTACACTCTCTTTCTGAAATCTGTTCCCCAGTTTTAATGCTGATAGGAATTCAGGATATGGCACCTCTTACAATGCCTCGCACATGTTAATGTTACTACTTTTAACAGAGTAGAACTCTGACATAAAGAATGTTTCCTGACCAGGAATCAAAGCGAGGCCATGACAGCAAGAGTGCAAAATTCAGTTCAATTCACCAGAGAGCTGTGGGTGATATCCCCCAACTGTGAGTAGTGGAATATCTGGAAATTATTACATGTGATGACTGTGGTGCAGAACAGCTGCCAGGAGGCTTCATCCTGTCTTTCTTCATTGTCGTGAAATCAGCTCATGGGCCACTTTGTCAGGTTCAATTTCCTAGTAGCAGGTTGGACCAGTAAGCTGTGGTTCTCTGGGAGAATTCAATCATGTTCAATCATGGTGAGCATATGCAAACTGTAGTCCCAGTTTCCTGTTCACAGCTGACAGAAGTGTCTCCTGGTGTGGTCTTCTGCTGCATGCCTTCACCCGCCTGAAAGTTCAACATGTGCTTTCAGAGATGCTCTTCTACATGCTTTGGCTGTAAGTGGAATGGTTGTAACAAAGTGGTTATTTGAGTTGCTTGTTGCCTTCCTAGAAACTTCTGACATCAACAAGGCATTTTCTCCCAGGTAACTGCAGCACTGGATAGGTTCTCCTGTTTGGACTGCACTCTGTCAACTCTAGAGATGATCAGCAGTTTCTGAAATACCAAGACCAGCCCATTTGGTATCACCAACTATGCCATGTTTGAAGACCCTTAAATTGCTAGCTCCCTGTATCAGTCTGTGTTTCTATCTGTGTGTATTTCCAGTTAAATCAGACTTCTCTTGGTGTGAATGGCTTCACCGTGAGTGGGATGCTGTGGTGGCAGAAGAAGCACCAAAGGAAATGAAAGGGACTGTGGATCCTCTTGAAATACAAGGTGCTCTACACCTTCACAGCATGTAAGTTCAGGGACACGACTCGGCCAAAGTAAAACACTCTCACTCTCATCCTCATAACACAAGTGAAAAGGATTTGAACAAAACTGTGTTTCCCTTTTAATGTCTGACCAATTCATAACAATTTTTACCCTGCATGTCTAGACATGTTGATGATTGATTTTTTTTTTCTACGTCAGCATCATGTTCCAGAATTTATCCTAGCATGGAAACAGCACTAGTGAAGCTTAGGAATAATATTCTTATGGCCATAACAGTGGACTCATCTCTGTTTTCTAATATTATTAGAAAATGCTCCATACATTTTCATTGTTATACTGATTATTGCCAGTTATATTTTCTGCAAAGCCAGATGATACAAAACAATTAGTCAAGCAACAAACATGTTTAAAAGACAGAAGGTTTTCTTTCTTTCTTTCATCAGTGCAATATCTCTAAAATTAGGCACATGCATGTAGAGTGATGCTAAAAACGAGCTCATTCATTACTTCTAGGCTGGACTATTGTAAGTCATTATTATCAAATTGTTCTCAAAGTTTCACCAGGGTCTTTACAGTATAAAGCACATTGATGTGACTATTTAGCACTATATACAGTAAATAAACCTGAGCTGAATTCAATATCAATTTTCAATCTTTTTCAATTTCATGGGCAGAACTCTTTGTGACTAATGAATGGATTCTCTCTGCTCTCTGTCTGGGAAAGAAGCCTGGAGGACGAGCGGGATGGGGAGTAGGGGCGAGAGTGGGGTGTTCCTGCTTATCACATGCTGATGCCTTTGGTTAATTACTCTTTGACTTATTAAAACCACTTCTTTTATGACAGGATATTCTCTTTTTAGTTGACTTTATTCATGTGTTTAATCAGAACAAATACCATGCACTCTAACACAGTGATCTAAAAATAAGTCACAATTGTGCAGTGAAGCCAGATGCAAATGATTCATGAATATAGCTGAAATCTGTGTGTGTGTGTGTGTGTGTGTGTGTGTGCGTGCGTGCGTGCGTGCGTGCGTGTTTTAAACTAAGCCTTACAATTAATCCTTCATTAGGTCATCAGGTCCTCGAGAGCTGTTTACAAAGCTGTGCAGTTAACGTAAGACTGACCTCTATAGTTAGGGAAAAAGTCTAGACACCTGGATTTGCAATGCAAATGTCCACCACAGGATCCACTGGCACACCTGTCAAGGGCACCCACCATCAGCTTAAACTGATTAAAATTGTATTCACTCTCCACTCACTTGTTTTGCCAGGGGTTGGCATCTCACTGCACCATGTTTCAGCCACTCTATCCACTGTAAAAGCCAGATGTCAGTTTAATTCAAAAACAGAGGGGGAAAACATCAAATTTATTTATATAATTCTGGAAAGCCTAGTCAACCCAATTTCACCCATGTAGATATAAAAAACATTTTAGTGGAAAAGCATAAGAGGGGTTCTACCAGCCATACAAATTTCTGGAAATTCTCCAGGATGGAATATTAATAATCTATTACAGACCAAGAAGTGTTTAAAGAATTTCAAGGTGAACAGGCGGACACTTCACATTCACATTTATAGATTCAGAGGCTGGAAACAGATTAAAGAAAGGCATATTTGCAGCTCACCCTCAACCTTGTGTGAAGTGTGAGGTAGGAAACCAAGTAGAAATATATCTGAGCTGCCAAAAAAGCTGTATTCAAAATTTAAGTTCTCAAAGACAACTTCTGCGGTGAGACATTCAAAGCACCAGTGTAATAATGGTGGAACAGTTAATCAAATGCCAAACTAATATCTGGCAAACAGAGATTTGGCACCATGGAATGACCTTCTAGCTCTGGGAAGCATTCTTACATACCTTCCACTGCTGTCAGTGTGTTTATGCACAGAGGGAGGTATAATTAACAGGGGCTATATTAGTATAACGGCATTTAAAATAGCAGCAGTTATGCACCGCTAAAATCCACCTGCAAAAATCCAACTCTCAGAAAACTGATCCTACCAATTTACTTGAATGAAGTGGAATGAAATGGATAGTTACATTAAACATGTGCTGCTAAAGCAGCTTTGGAGGCCAGGCCGATGAGTCTTTGGGTTGTTCTTTAAGCTGCTCTTGAGCAGTTTTTTGCGGTGTGGTGGATCGCACTGTGCTGCCACAGAGGCCACTGCAATCTGTGAGTGCCCCTATTATGGGGAATGAGATTGTGCTGCAACAATGTAAGTAGCGAACATTTAAAAGTAACATCCACACAAATAACAAGTTCCAAGGTTTACCAGTATAACACTGCATTGTAATGACATGTTTATTTGTTTTGTGTTTTGGCTGGTTGCTGCAATCTGTAAGAGCAGTTACCACAAAACAAAAAACCAAATTCTTATTATCCATCTGAGATTCAAAACCCAAACCTAATCCTGTGTTTGGAGAAAAGTCTCACGGCTAAAATGTTGCTAGTGTAATCACGGGGCCTTGAAGACACAGGACAGACCAGCACTTCCTGACAAATAAAGCCAAAAAATGTCAAAAGTACAGGGGAGGTTTTATACATTGGCAATCTTTCAAAACTATAACTAAAATGCAAGATTATGCCACAGAACATCACATTAAATATCAAATAGCAATAAAGAATTCAAGGATTTTCATGTGAGAAAATAATGTAAATGCAAAATAGTATTTAGTATACAAAGCATATCACCATTTGTTTTCAAACACATTTGCAAGGCCTTGGAAAAACACTGACAAAATATAATAAAAACAACACAGGTTAGACAATATTGCTGAAAAAAGGACAATAAAAGGGGAGAGTGAACATCAGCTTGCTTTAGATCACCTGATGTATGAATAATGCTGCGTGTCCAGCATCATGTTTGGAGGGTTATATTTCCACCCCAATGTGGCGCACTGTTTTTAGTGATGCATATATTCAGTCCAACATCATCTGACTGACGTAGCTCTTCACTGACCCTCTAGACACTTCATTTGAGGAGCTCTTTCTCTGTCAATACAAAGCCCTCAAATGAAGAGCTACATAAAGAGGTTTTTAAGAAGCTGTGTCATCCATACCACACGCATGCATGTACACACGTATCTCACGTTTCATGTTTCTAGGTTCCTTTCTGAAATCAGTCAGCTTCTGCCCACAGTAGCAAAGCATTGATCGTTATATCGATATATGTCCAGCACCTCTGTCATGGTGTCAGTTTGGCCTCTATTTTTAAACTTTGACAACTGATCCCGCTATTAAGCCAAAGGGTGTCATCCTTATCTCTTTTATTATTGTTTTGTGCAGCACAACCTGACATGTAAACCTCATTGTTCACTTATCACTCCTGGGCAGCTATGTGAGTCAGGGTTACTTAAACGAAGTGTTTGGCTTCCTTGAACACCAGCTGATCTTTATAGTGGACTTGGCGAAATATTGTGTGTCTGCAAGCGTAATTTGATTCTAGCAACCCTTGCAGCCTGTTACCACTAGTCCTGTAAGACTGGAGGATGCAGCGATGAAATGACAACCGCAGCCAGAGTACTCAGGCTCTTCCTGCTCTCCTTTAACCTGCGGCCTACTTTCAGTGAGAAAAGAATGCTCCTTCTGTGGTTGGACTGTTTACACAAGTTAGAAGCAGCTCAACATGTTAGAGGGAAATCAAAGTCAGCCCACTGTATGTTCAATGTAGTTCTACCTCAGATGTTGGAAATATGAACTATATTCATGTGATTTTATCAGTTATTTCATTACATCCCAGTTATAGTTCTTAGGGTTAATGGCAGAATCATTATTAAACAAAAAGCTGCTTGTTTCTCTGTTTATAATTAGTGTTTAATCAAAGATGTACATATTTTAAACCAACTCCCATGATGCCGATAAGAGCAATGCTCCTTGTTGTATTTAGTGCTGAATCATCACATTGCGCCGCTGTTCAAAACTGGGTATTCATCAAAATACCTGCCTCACAAAAAATGCAGCAAACAATAGACATGAGAAGGTACATGGAGGAAAAAACTGCATCAGCATTAAAAAGAAAAAAAAACCTCAAATAAAATGGTAACATTATCAAGCTTTGCTGGACGTTCAGATCTGCTGGTGAAACATAAATCACAATAAACAGCAATTTGAATCTCAGATGGTGACAGCACGACAAAGCTCGTGAGGTCATAAAAACAAAGCCTGTGGAAATTAGTGAATGATTGTGACATGGAATAGCATGATTGTGCGTTTGCATCATTAATCATCCTTTGAAATCATAGCATGCTAATGTTAAGGATATGTTACATTTTTATTCCCACTGTGAAAACATCACAAGCAGTTGTCAACACTTACAATTAAAAGCTGCTTTAATTGTGGGGGTTGAGGTGCTAAAGAGTATGTCTCCAACCAGCAATGTTTTGCTTTTCTTTTTTTTCAACAAAGACATGATAAAAATGATCTTTTGCTTGCATATGTTGTACAATAAAATGAAAAGACAATCTGTGCATTTTAGTAAGAGTTATTCTAGTGTAACTCCCAGAAGCCACGATCACTGGCCAAAGTTAAAAAATGTGGTGCTTGTAAAATCTCAAAATGTTATTTGAACTAATCACTACACTGAAATCTAATAAAACACTATAAAAGCTTAAGTACGGACCAGGACCATAATGTGTGCTTGGGCAGCAGTCTGAGGGTGACGGATACTAAAAGACTCAGTAAACTGACCTGCAAGACCAGTAACGTGGGGTGTTCAACCACAATGCACTGATTTACTCTTGTAACTGGCACATCTGTCATCAGTGAAGCTCTAAAAAACATTACTAACAGATGTACAGTGGGTTTGTTTTCATCTAATTACAGGTTATTGGAAACTCCACGGGCACAGGTGTATAAAACCAAGCACCTAGGCATGCAGACTGCTTCTAAACACTTGTGAAGGAATGGGTCGCTCTCAGGAGCTCGGTGAATTCCAGCGTGGTACTGTGATAGGATGACACCTGTGCAATAAGTCCGGGTGTGAAATTTCCTCACTACTAAATATTCCACAACCTGTAGTGGTATTGTAACAATGCAGAAATGATTGGAAACACCAGCAACTCAGACACACAATGGTAGGCCACATAAAACGCTGATGTGTATAATGTGCTGAGGTCACCAACTTCCTCCAGAGTCAATCACTACAGACCTCCAAACGTTATGTGACCTTCAGATTAGCTCAAGAACAGTGCGTAGAAGCTTCATGGAATGTGTTTCTATTGCCAGGCAGCTGCACCCAAGCCTTACATACATTACATCATCAAAGGCAATGCCAAGCATTGGATGCAGTGGTGTGAAGCAGCCAATGGATTCTAGAGCAGTGGAGACGTGTTTTGTGGAGGGACAAATCACACTTCTCCATGTGCATTGTGTCAGGTACAAAGTTTGGTGGAGGGGGGATTATGGTGTGGGGTTGTTTTTCACAAGATGGGCTCGGCCCCTCAGTTCCAGTGAAAGGAACTCTTAATGCTTCAGCATACCAAGACATTTTGGACAATTTCATGCTCCCAACTTTGTGGGAACAGTTTGGGGATGGCCCCTTCCTGTTCCAACATGCCTGCACACCAGTGCAGAAAGCAGGTCCATAAAGACATGGATGAGTGAGTCTAGTGTGGAAGAAGTTACCAGGACAGAGTCCTGACCCCAACCCGACAGAACACCTTTGAAATGAATTAGAGTGGAGACTGTGAGTAAGGCCTTCTCATCCGACATCAGTGTCTGACCTCACAAATGTGCCTCTGGAAGAATAGTTGAAAGATTCCCATAAACTTCACAGAAGCTGTTATAGCCACAAAGGGTGGACCGACATCATATTAAAGAATGGGATGTCACTCAAATTCATAAAAGTGTGAAGTCAGATGAGGAAATGCAGTACAGTGTAGTTACCAACCTTGCATATTGCACATAAAGGGCTTAAGGCCACTGGTTGAAGGCTTGTGTTTTTGTATCAGCCTCTGTGAAGGGGCGAGGGGTGAATCAATGATTATCAAAAACAGTTGAAGCTTTAGAGATTTTTTTGGGCGGTGCTGGTGAAGAAAGCAAAGCTAAAATCATAAGGTCAAAGACAAAACAATCAAAAGGGATTGAAAAGATTATCAAGGCATCCACTGACAAGAAAATTACAAAGGCACAAATGGGCAAGCGGATCAGTTTTGAAACAAAGTCTTGGATAACTCAGAAAAAGAGGCCAAAATGTAACCTGGAAAGAACGAATATCAGCAGAAACATTTACACAAGTGAAGCCCTTCTGCAAGAGTTTCTTATGTTTCCTGGATCAATAAAATCCTACTCACTAACAGCAGCATCACCTTGAAACCACAACTTTTGTTTAGCACAAGCTGCAGAGACATGGTAAATGGTAAACACGGTTGCTTTTAAGTAATGCTTTTCCACTCTAATTGGCCACACACTGGCAAGGTCTCACACATTACTTACATAACAGTGATGCTAGCCAAGTGTCTTTATCTTCCAATGAGTGAATGACCTGAGCCACAGCTGTTTCATGATGAAACTGGGAGGAATGCCAGAATATTACATGACAATATGCTCATTCACTGGGAGGCAGAATCACATTATGAGGTGTAAATTGTATTTAACCTTACATTTAATTTTATAATAAAATTTTTAACAAGGGACCAGATGGAAATTTAGCCTTAGCTAATTCTGTTTCATATCGTCATGTCTGTTCAAAATTAACCATCATGCTGGGAGCTGAATAAATTAAATGGGCCAAAAAAAGATAAACCCTCAAAGTATAACTATTTCAAGGAACTGTTTCATGTCATTTCTTTCTTATTTTAATTTCCAAAAAGTTGATAGGTAGACTGTCTCTATTATATGTCCATTCATTTGTCATGGAAGCCACTGACCAATTAGCTTAGCATAGCATGAAGACACCAGAGACACCATGAAGTTGTTGAACATGGAGGATGTTTGTTCACAAAACGTGACATACAGCGTTCTACAACCTGCAGCAAACTTAGCTGTTTCAACAGCACTCTGTAGCCTGGCTTCAGCTAAATGTGTCCCCAGCAGATAGAAGCAAATACCTGCTGGATGCCCACCTTTGTGTACCTGTCAAACATGCAAATCACTGTAGATCTTGCAGAATGTATGACACCAGTTATTCATGTCTTTATCTAATCTATTGGTGTTATACTGAGAGTTTTGTTGATATGCTTTAGGCTTCATTGCACTACCTCTTCCCATGCATTATTAATGTTGTGGTATGTCTAGGAAAAAGTGCTGTCATAATGACAGATTGATGAAACTAATCTCCCGTCCCCTTACTGTTCCTCAAGCCACAAGCTTCTTACTCTTATAATCAGATATGTCATAAGGAAAAAGCATAAATGTTAAACGTAAGAAGATGGATGGATTGATTTTTAAATTTGTGGCATTTTTGTGTAATTTATTGCTTAAAAATGTATTGTGCAATTTATTTAGGTTTTTGCATAGAAAAAAAATTGATGATGCAGAGATCTTAAAAAGTCCCAAAAAGTCATGTCAAATAGGATACACTTGGCATTAAAGGGTTGTAGCTAGTAGAAAATAGTAGCTAATTTTGAATTTGATGGCAGTGTCAGAGCCATGTTTACCACTGTGTTGCATCCCCTCCTCTTTTCACAACAGTCTGTAAATATCTGGGAAATGAGGAGATCAGCTGCTGGACTTCTGGGGGAGGAATGTTGTCCCATTCTAGCAGCTCAGCAGTCCTGGGACTGCTTTGTTTTGCTTCTGGGTCATGTTCACATATGGCTTCTTCTTTGCACGATAGAGCTTCAATCTGCATTTGTGGATGGCGCTGTGGTCACAGACCATGATTTCTGCATGCATTCCTGAACCTATGCAATGATTTCCATGACATAATGATGGCTGTTTTTAGTGCAATGCCGCTCAAGGGCCTGAAGATCATGAGCATCCAGTATTGATTTTTCAGCCTTGTCCTCTTTCACGCAGAGATTTCTCCTGGTTCTTTGGACCTTGTGATAATATTATGTGGTGTAGATAATGATATATGCATAGTCTTTGCAATTTTAGATTGTTCCATAATTAATTTTTTGCAGATTTATGAGTCTATGCTTATATTTACTTCTGATAAACTCAGCTTTTCTAAGATGCTCTTTTTTTACCCAGTCTTGTGAGTGTTGTTGAGTAATTTGATGAGTGGCAAAATACTACAAAAATTTAGCTTTTTGTGAACTACTTCGTTTTCCAGACTTTTGTTGTTGCTGCCATCAAATTGAAACTAACTTAATATTTAACTTGAAACTGTACACTTTCTGAGTTCATACATTTGGTGTGTTTTCCATTTTCTGCTGAAAATAAAATACGGGTTTATGAAATTTGTATACCATTGCATTCTACTGTTATATACATGATACGCAGCATCCAATGTCGTATTCTCAGCTGCCTGAGCTGACTGCACTAATTGATTGAATTAAGTTCTTGTGGACCTCTGATCGCTGGTCTGCAGTCTCAGGTTCAACCATCATATCACATGTTGCCCTAGTACCATTTAGAAAGACACAGAAGCCCTCCCTATGGCCCACTAAGGACAAAAGTTTCTATACATAATGAGCCCTTGCAGACATAAAAATAAAAAATAGAAAGGGGCCGTCATTAAACAACCCACAGCCGAGATTTGATTGAATATAGCACTTTGTTTGACTACATCATTCAATCTCCCTGCCAGAATTTGGCACTTGATGATGACTTGATCATTTTAGGCAATTCTCACAAGAAGACAATTCAGATGACTTGTCATGTCAGTTTATTAGCAAACATTGACCAGTTATATTGATTTTTTTTTTCTTGCAATAAAGGCTCACTCAGATGGTTGGCATTTAATTACTGAGAAAGACTGACTAATGGGAAACTCTGTATTACAATTTCTAGATTATTCATTCATGTAGCATTTGACATCCTTGAGGAGGGAAAGTGTATTAACTTTTCTAGGCTTACAAAGGTTTACACGGCTGAGGTTTCTCGTTTCACTCTCCTTTTTATTGAGCCACAGGATTCAGAGAGTGGAGCAGCAAAAAAAACAACAAAAAAAAGCCTGGTACATTTTAAATGTCTCTCATTTGTCAGTGGACAAATCATCTCCACGTTGAACCATGTTTAGGTGTTCTTCAGCTCACATTTCCATCCATATTTCCAGCTTATTGCAGTAAGACAAGGAGTCTGTAAAGTGGAGTCTTTAACATGCATTTAATACCTACTTACATGATGTTTGGATTTGAGGAAGATGAAACTAACTTTATCTTTGTACACTGTGTTATTAGTGTTACTGCTAACACTAATAACGCTCACAGGCAGATCCCACACAACACTTCATGCTTGTTAGCATTTAATGCTTTTTGTGTGTCGCCTTTACAACAACCGTGCAACTGGCACAGTAAAGAGGATTTCTCCAAATTATCATCATGATCAGATCAGTGGAGTAAATCCACTGCATTAATGCCATGACTGACAACTTTAAGCAACTGAGTTGAAGCAGAGTGATATGGGAATGGATTTGTTTCTGTTCTTTCTAAAACGCTGTTGCACACAACAGAGCAGTTAAATTTAATTGTCATGTTTATTTAACATGTGGCTTCCCTCTCAGCTTCAAATTTTTATGAGACATCTGTGTCTTTGGAAATCAAAACTTCATATAAATGTCAAACCTGCTCTCTTTTCAATTTATTAGGCTCCCATTTTGTTTATTTACCCAAAAGTCAGTGCATTAAAATATTAACTTAAGCTCCTCTCTGTGCTCACTTTGATATATTGTTGAGTGTCAGGTTCTTTAAACACTGATGGCATTTTTGTTTTGCTTTCTCCTTAATAGAAATGTGTTTTTTATATCCTTTTTATGGCACAGCAATCGTTTACATAGAATGATTTGACAGCTCTATGGGAACGCTGCACTGCGGTGAAGTAATATCAAGCTCTATTTGTCGAGGAAATGTTTTGCACTGCTGATCATACGATCTTTATTGTGTCAGAAATGAGAAGCAGAGAACTTATTTATTATTTATTGAAACCATGAAATGGTTCTTTCAGTCATGTCTTAGAATTTTCTCTTTTGTTCCCTCTTTGGTTGATTAAGACTAATTCTTCGCTCCAGCCACCCTGAAACTAAGGTTTTTATGGATAAAATAACACATCTATCAATGACTAAAGATACATATCATCATATATGAAGCATGAAATATATATATATATATATATATATATATATATATATATATATATATATATATATATATATATATATATATAAAAATATAAATAATACATACACACTTTATAGATAGAGTG
>VOQJ01047131.1:8994-19346 GCA_015052665.1 Apistogramma diplotaenia | reverse complement strand
CAGAGCTTCAGAACTGGAATGACAAAGTACTGAGATGGGAAATCTCAGCCCATGACAGATGCTGGGGGGGGGGGTGCAGTAATTTCTCCCATGTAAAATGCTTCACAGTATTACCAAGTTAAAAAGCAAACACTCTGCTCTGAGAGGTAATATCTCACGAGTGTTTTAAAATTCAGAGCAGGCAGCGAGCTTTACGTGAGCTGACTGAGAAGAACACGTGTGGGCGAGGGAAGAAGAGTGCAGACACTTACAGAGTAACAGTCAGGGGAGACTCACAGATATATTGCGATGATATATGATTAAAATTAATCCTAACTCATATCCCCAGTGCTGTGGTTTCTTAACTGGAAACATATCTGGTAGTTTCTAAGTAATAACCATGAATAAGTGTTTCAACAAGCAAAACTACTCGTTTCTACTTAATTTGTTAGTAATAATAGATGAACCCAAGTATGTTATGATGCTTTTTTTTATGCATGTATCTCATCCCTCATCGACTTGTAATTCTCTAGTTTCTTAACTCACTAAATCTACCCTTGATTGCTTGCAGCTCATACAAACTGCTTGGCAGGTCAGACAGATGTCCCTTCACTAGCTCCCTGTCACATTCAGGACCCAGTTTAAAAATTTCACCCTTACCTACAGATCATTGCACAGTCAGGCTCTCTTATATGGGGTCAAAAGCTTATATGGGGTCAAACAATCTAAAATCTAAGAATACATGATTGAGCTTTTGAGGTTTGTTTAATTTTATTATACTGTCTTTATTTTAACTTTTAGATTATTTTCCGTAAGACACTTTGTGTCTCCAATCTGTGAGAAGTGCTCTATAAATACATTTTCCTTGATTTTATGCTCGATCTGTGTGGCAGAATGTTTGCTTCCTGCCTGTTTGCTCTCTCAGATGGCTGCCATAACCCTGTGACTCTACAAATTACATCACTTTACTCTCTGAACTCTCCAACTACACACAGCTCTGCATTTTTACCTCAGATTGTTATGCAAAAGCTGCACTGCAGAATTACAATGCATACAGTGTAGGATGCTTATTTAATATTTAGAAACTCAGGTCCAAATCTGGTCTTCTTTTTGTGAAAAAATAAGACAAACTGTTCTAATGCTCCTGCCTACATCAACAGTTCAGAGTCAAGAAGACCTTGAAGACACCCGTGTGTCATTTAAATGATGTCGATTCAGGAAGGTGAAGATCAGGAGGCAGCATACCAGCAAAAAGAAAGAAACAGAGAAAAGCACCACTGTGACTGGTTTATGGATGATGGCACAGAGAAGACAAAAAAAGAGAGTTTTGGGAGACCAAGGGTAAAACATGTACTATGGGAGAAAGCAGACAAAAGTTAATGGAGTACGGACATATAAATGCAAAAAAGTGAAAAAAAAAAGGGCTTAGTGCATCATGGGAAGTGCAACAGTGAACCTACAGCAGTTTTAAATTCTCTGATCCAGCTCTAACTCTAAGCATTATCAAAAAGGAAAGGGAGGAGAGGTGTAATAGGTCAACATCCTGCCTCACATTCTGCTATTGGAAAGTACACTACAATTATCACAGTAAGGTTAATGCTTCATTTATCCTGTATGCTAACCCTACAAAGAGCCTATGAAGAGGGTATTTTTTTTATCTAAGCAAATGCACTTGTGTGCGAAGTCCAACAGCTCATAGCTTTACATGGATGATGTCATGCGTAGGTAAAATGCTGATTGGCTGAAAACAGCAGTAGCAGCTGCAAAAGCGGATTTTCCTTGGTTTTTTAGTCCATTTGACTTGAGTTATTTTCATGTTTTCATTTGGTCTTTTCCATCCCTGGTAAGGACCAACAAGAGCATGGATTTTTTTCGTGACACTGCCCCCTGGTGAAAGTAACCAGCTGCAACATGCAGACAATGGTCTGCAAAGCTGTTGGCTGTGCGTAGGACCACCACAGAAGCATGCTGGAGGACTAAGCCATTTCACGAGACATTTGATATAAATCTTTCGGGTACCACTAAACAAAGAAGAAAATCTGATTACTACTGACGAGTGTGACCAGCTGATTCAAACCAAGCACGTGGGATTTTGATTGAAATCTAATAAAAAGATCAGCTGGTTCATCTGAAGGGTGGTTCTAAATCAAAGTCTTTGAGTTTGAAGATGGAAAAACACTTTAAATATAAAGACTTTAAATATAATCTTTGAAATGTTGCAATGATAAGTATGAACTTTTTTTCAAAGGCTGATAAAACTGGGCATTGATGGATTTTTCAGAGAGAGTCACAGTGAAAATGTCAGAGGTTGAATGAGGTTCGCAAGAGAGAAAAAGCTTACTTGCGAATGGGAGCAGAGATTTGGCATATGGATAAGACGTGATCTCACCGAGTCGGAGATTCAGCGATACTGATATTAATAATTGAGCTTTTTAGGGACCGTGGGTGTACATCGTCAGGCTAAACAAGACAAAAAGAGACATGAAGCGCATACATTTTTTAAATAAATACTAAAGACATGAAGATACAGCAGTGCTGTCAAAATATACTTGAATGAAAAATGTGACATTTTACATATTTTACATTTTCCCCCTTTAGTCACCTCAGCTCCAGAATGTATTTGTGGTAGTATGGCAGACTGCTGATAGGCTACAGAAAACATAACGTACTGTATAGGTATATGAATTCAAACAAACAGAACTGTATTTTCTCATTATTCTTTAAGCTTTATTTTGATATTTAAAATGCTCATCAGAGAATATAGAGCAGCCTACTAGAATCCTGTTGGGCTCTGGAGGATTAAACCTTCCACACTAACACTTAACAGATCACACAAAAACTGGACTCTGGTTCTGCACCCTCATGTTCTAGAGTCCATTCACGTCCTTGTTGTTTAAACTTGTCAGCTACATTTGGATAACGAGCCGTGCTCTCAGCTGGCTCCAGAGGTACCACTCAGGCTTGCCAAGCCTGTTCTCCCGCTGCACTGGTCCCTCTCAGCAACCAACTGTTCTTCCAGATGTCACCCTTCTCTCAAGATCATCATCCTGTGTGTTCCTGCTCAATACCCAACTATAAGTTACTGAATTCATCAAACAAAGGGTAACTAATAATGAAGTCTGAGTTACCTAACAAATTATAGCAATGTGTCAGTTATAGTTTAACATGTCAGTTAAGTTTTGCTCAGGTGATTGATTGTGTGTAGCAGAACTGTTGATAACCCAGAGGAGGATCAGTTTAATCTCTTCACCACGCTTCAATAACCTTGTTAATTAACACTTAATCTCTAGACATGTCCATGCAGACAAGCAGCACTGGTGCACATTACGAAATGAAAATATAAAAATGAATAAAGATATAAAATAAAGGGCGGTTGGGGAGGCAGCACTGTTGTCTCACAGCAAGAAGATCCCAGCTTTGAATCCACCTTGGCTGAGGTCTTCCTGTGTGGGAAACTTTCAGAAGAAGAAAAAACTAAGAGAGTGTAATTATTTTAAAGGAACAAGCCTGAGCAGAGCAGAGGGGATTGTTAATCAGTTTCAGCTGATTTGGTGTTAATGAAATAGCAACAGATGCACTAGAGGGACAACAATGAGACAGCCCGCAAAACAGGAAGTCCACTGACACACTGGTAGCATAAAGTGATACCTGGACCCCAGAGAGGTTGCACAGGTGGTTCAACTCCTCCAAAATGCCACATAAATGCATGAGATTGCCAGAAGGTTTGCTGTGTCTTCCAGCGCAATCTCAAGAGCATGGAGGAGTTTCCAGGAGCCAGACAGTTATTCTAGGAGAGCTGGACGGGACCATGGAAGGTCCTTAGTCCATCAGCAGGACCAATATCGGCTCCTCTGAGCAAGGAGGAACAGGTTGAGCACTGCCAGAGCTACAAAATGTTCATTAGATATCAGGATGAAATCCTTGAACCCGCTGTCACAACCTGCTGGTCCTGGGTTCCTCGTGGTGCACAATTCAGTTCAATTCAACTTTATTTATACAGCACCAAATCACAACAAAAGGTTGCCTCAAGGTGCTTTTTTATGTCAGGTAAAGACCTTACAATTACAGATTAAACCCAACAATCAAAACGACCCCCTATGAGCAGCACTTGGCGACAGTGGAAAGGAAAAACTCCCTTTTAACAGGAAGAAACCTCCAGCAGAAGCAGGCTCAGGGAGGGGCAGTCACCTGCCGCGACCGGTTGGGGCTGAGGAGAGCGAGACAGGACAGAATAATGCCAACGATGAAGGAATTCATACCACTGACTGGCCCCCTCAAATCCACTCCATCCAGTGATGCCAAGTTGCACATCACACTGTCAGTGATGCCTTTGTCCAAATCTGGGAGGAGATCCCGACGTTATCAAGCATGCATGCAAGCACATTCATACTACTGAGTACCATTTTGAGTTGCTGCAATGATATTTCAGCAAAATGGTCTAGCCCGCCACATCACTTTTTCAATTTGATTTTCGGGGTGTGTTTGCATTCTGTAGGTTGATGATTTTCATTTCCATCAAACAACGTGGCATCCTTTATTGCTAACACATTACCCAGTCCATATCAGTACAGATATCCAAGCACTTTTTTTGTTCCTTTCGTTTTTTGGGGGTTTTTTTTAGCAGTGTTTGATATCAGCATGATATAAGCTTCTGCACCTTAGTTTTGTTTTGTTTTTTCAAATAAGCAAACAGTAAAAAAAATTTAAAAATCTGTGCACAATATTAATTATCATCGCAGCGCAGACACGGGTCTCTCACTAGCTGATGTGTTTACTGAGTGACAGAACACTCAGATTGAGGCCGTACACTGCAAGAGAGAAGATAAAGCAAGGGCAATTCAGTTGCTTCTTCATCATTTTCTCTGACTGATCATTATGCCTCTAAATATAGTCAATATTGCAGCAGTGATATAACTTTTATGTATATAAGGTGATACAGCACCAACCAAGATCTGAATATTTCAATCAAGGGAGCTTATTGACAAAGCTACCTACAGTAGAGCTGTTAAACGAGCTTAGACTAAAAGTAGCCACTGCAGAGGCTGAAAAAGCTTGAACAGCATATTCTCCAAAGATCAATCCATGGTGGTGTGTACTGGCATGAAGATCAGCTGTTTATCAGGCAATGCACTATGAACTGGGAGAAGCTCGACTTCGGTGCCTGTCTGAATTAACTTTATGCTCAATTTTATCCATCTAGGCAGGGAATTTTGTCACCGCTGTGAACAATTCGATACGATCATCAATACCAATATATTTAGACTCAGGTTTTAAGATTATTGGACAAGTGTGATCAATAAAATAGCTTTTGGGCTTTAATTTAAAAACACAAACAAGTGATGTGGCTGATCCCAAGGATTGGTTTCTATTTATATCTCCTGTGTATGTGGGTTGGAAGAACGCCAAGATTAATCATGTTGTGGTCATCTGTGCTAATGCCGAGAGCAGGAGACACATTAAAGATGAAGAGTCGGTTAGAGCTTTGTTGCTGTGAGGCTGGATAAATATGTTCACTATTAATTTATTATGGAAATGTAGCTGCCATATTCCCATAGTTAAACCCCAAGTGAAAGCGCGTGACGTGAATGTACTGTAGGTGTCTCTGCCATCATTGTGTGTAATCATTTTATTGCTATAGCATAAAGAAGAATGTTAAATTGCATAATGGGAAGTAAATAGCTAAGAGTAAAGCTAATATTATTATGCGAATGGCTTATCATGCCATTATTATTATTATTGTATATTTCCTAAGTGAATCCCTCATGAGTGAATGTGTGTAAGACAGGACCGACAGCTCAGAGGCTGCAAAAACAAACAGATGAGCGATATGTTGTTGAATGACAGCTTATAATAGCATGTTTAAGAGGCTACTGAGCCACCACTGCCCAGCGATCATATCAACCAATCATATAAAGTCAGCGCGAAAGGCAGAAAACATGGTTGCCTTTCAGATGCTGTTCTGTTCATTACAGCATATTACCCGCTCCATCCATTAGCCACCACTGGAATTAGCAGCGATCCATCGTGTTAGCAAAAAGCTTCTTTCACCCACACTGACACCAGTCCACTGTTATCGAGGTTTTTAACAACATGTTAGATAAACTGAGATTAATGGAGCTACACTGCTAAATACTTCAGAAACAACCCCATATAGCTATCAGTGTTTTAACCACAATGAATAGTTTTTGAGGGAAATGGAAATATTATCTACAGGAAGAAGAACAACTGAGGAGTGGAGCCGATCACTGAGTAAAGCCCACATTAATGATGTCCTCAATCTATCCTTCTCTGCTGATTGAGGAGCTGTACAACATCCAGACAGACCAATTTGCTGTTCAGGTGTCCAATTATTGGATATGAATTGCTGTTCGCAATGTGTGAAACAAATAAATAATAGACAAGAGGCTAAACTAATTATAACAAAAGAGTTTACCATTGTGGTGTGGTTTTTGAGTAGCCCTCGGATGAAACCGAACAGCATGTGAAAACAAACCGTAGCTATATTCAGACACGTGCAAATGACTGATTTCAGAAAGTCTAGACACTCGGTCGGAACAAATACATAAAATACAAATAAATACCAATATGTACAATCAAAAACATGAAATAAAATAATGGATACATAAGCTTTGTATTGGAAATTAAATCAGAAAATCTGTGAAAAGTCATAAACTTGTACTTATGTGACAGCTAGGTCCAGGACCAGGGAAATGACAAAGCATTATTTTTAATAAATCTTTCCCTTAGGCTGCATGGTGACGCAGCTTTGTTCATACCTTCAAACTCCTCTGCAGCATTTCAGCCACTTCAAGGCAATGTTGGGGGAAAAAAAGAAGAAAAACACAGAGTATCTATCTGTTGTCTTTCTGAATTCATCCCTTCGTCTTTCTTATATTGCATTATTTTCTTATATTGTTAAACCCTTTGGCCAAACAGTCCAAGAGAGTGTATAACCTCTTTAGATTAGAACAGGACATTTTTTTTGCTTAAAGCTTGCCGGAGCAGCCCTGTGGCTCTCCTTTGAAGGACATTTTCTTTAACCTACTTCAGAGTGGCCCAAAAAAACCCCACAAAAAAAAATACCTGATGGTGATACAGTACATGTAGTGTGAAGCAATGAAGAATCTGCAACATTTATATCAAGGTGCAAATCGCTGGCTATGTCTAAGAGCAGGTAGACAAGATTAGACTTGTCCAGAAAGAAATTGAAAACAGACAGCCCAGTACGAGAAATAAAAATCTTGGGACAGAGGAAACCAAGATGAACCTGTACCTGAGCAATGGGAAAAGAAAAGTAGGGAGAAGGAAAGAAACAGCTCATCATATCAATAACCTTAACGTGGGCGTGTGCATGCATGTATGGCTGTCGGTGGAACTGGGTCACCTGGTGTTTAGTGACGATGTGACAGCTGATAGAAGTAGCAGGATGAATTCTTCACTGCTCACATTCAGCCAAGCGCTGCAAAATTGATGGAAGTTACTCAAGACAAAACTGATGGCACGCTGCACTCAATGCGGTGGCCCTTGGTGAGCATGTAGCCACCGTCATAGAGAAGTGTTTTGAGTTTGAGTGGTCTATAGCTTCAATGTTGCAGACATTATGGACAATGATTTGTAGATCAAATGCCAACAAGAAGGCTATGACAGTAGGTTGACTTCTTCGAAATAGCCGAGCTTACGTTTAAAATGATAGTCTGTACAGTTATTTTTGAGCTTCTGAAAATCATAAAAAAAAAAACCTGGACTTGTTATTGAAAATTTGCACTTCAATCAAAGCATGATTGATCAAAAATCTACTGTGGTGGTGCACATTGACATTTCTTTCTAACCTGTTAAATTGCACACTGCAATAATCAGTGCATAGATGTAAGCGCTTCAGACTGGACACAACAGTTGTGGAATATTTAATTTAATTATTTTTACTAAGTGGAGAGACTAAATGAGAAACCGCTGAATGCAGTGGAAATCAATTATAATTTGCACTTTAGCAGCTGTGCTTGTTAGAAGGAGACCAAGTAAGTGGACTAGACTCCATGTAAAAGAAGTGTTATGCAGAAGATAAATAGTTGTAAAGTGAATGGAATAGCTGAGCTACTTTCAATGCCAAATCTTTTTAACTCAGAGTGAGACTTCGATTGGGCAGCCTGAACATTTAATTTGTATTTGCAGTGTCTCTGTCTTCTTGTCTGCGCTCTGAAAAAGCCAGCGAGCGCTGAGGCCACTGATCACAGCTATTGAAGTCTGGGGACGACGAGTTTAAGGAAGCTCTGCAGTGAGATGGACATCGCTGATTAAATATCAACCCAGTAGGCACTTGACAATTGTGCCATTTGTCATTAGCAGACAGCATGGAAACTGATTCCAAGACGGTTCGAAATGAAGAGAAAAGATATGTATAATACATAGTATAGAATACGAGGTGAAGTGGGTAAAGATGGAAGACGGTGAGAGAGGGGTTTAAGCATGGACGGATGAAAGAGAAGTGAAAGGACTTAATAACCTACTGAGAATGGATTTAGTGTGAGAGGTGGTGATAGGAATCCTAAGGATATGTTTTTCCCTTCACTATAACTCACCCACTCCCTCTTTAGCAACTCACTTCTTCTAACAGAATAATTAATGAGGCCAAAATAAAGCAAAGGGAGTTCAGTCAGAATTCACTTAAAAACTTTGTGTTTAGCAATAATATTAAAGCAATGTAAATGAGACAATGCGAGTGAAGATCTCTGCACACCAGGTCCATGACTGTCATCTGAATTTCTCACACCTTTGAAATTAACATTTGATTTTTGAACTTTGGATTGATTTTGGGGGGCTTTTTGCAAGTGAATGATGGTATTCAGCTAAAGTTAAAATAGCTTCCATCTGCTACCGAAGAACTGACAGAAGGAGTCATTTGGAGAAACGAGAACATTTCATTCCACGGCACAAACATGATCGTTTTAAACCGAGGCCCTGCTCGTCCTGCATTTCAGCTTATTTACTGTAATACGGAAGTGCCAGTAAAGCTGAAGGGACTCGCGATGTGAGTCAAATGCAGGTTTTTGCATCAGATGATACTGACTAATATGTGGCTCACAAATACATCTTATGCACACGAAATGCATGACTCGGTACATGAATAAGTTAATCTGGCACACATTAACATTGTGAATTTTTCATTGACACAAAGTTTAAAATACATGGTGGCACTAAACTTAATTCATCTACTCATGTCTCATTAAAAAAAAATATCCTCAGATGTTAATGTCTCATCTGCACCGTGAGCATAATACACAACTACACTGCTGCAAACCTCCAAAGGTCACACTCTGCATGTTTTGCTCATAAAAGCAAAGCTGAAACTGATTAAACTGAGTCCGTTTTCAAGTGATATCAATGCACTGCACGGAACAGTGATCTTAATAAACTGCAGGCACAAATTAATGGTGTATATGAAGATAATGGTTCTTGAATCAGAATGAAATAATACACAGTGCCATCGTGCTTTTTAACACAGCAGCACCCCAAGTCAGCTAACAGCAGTTAGCAGCAATGATGATTTTTTGAGTTTGCTCAGTAAATAGCTGCACAGCCGGGAGGTAAACTGATTATTAATCACTAAGAATTCAGCAGTTACACAGTTTTAAATACACGAGGTAGTGACAACACTGCTTGGAGCACAAGTTTCAAATATTATATTTGTGCCTTTTGTATTTTGGCTTTTCTGTAAAGCTTCTACTCACAAGTCATCACAATGCTGTTTGACTGTGTTTGCAGGGTTTATTTACTTACCCCACATGTTTAGAGGAGAAGTTTTTTTTTTTAAATTATATCATGCTGCCAGCAAGAGACGTGCAAAAGAGGTACGTCCCACCAAAACTGCAGCAAAATGACAGGTTATTGATAGACGAAAGATAAATCTTGCTTCATGTTTGAGTCAAACAGCTGAATGTGTGATGGGCAGATGAAATGTAAATGATTTCTGTATATACACAGCACATAATCATTTGCAACCCATAGCCATGATATCAGTTCATTTTTTTTGTTTATGTGTATGTTTGTGCGTATATCTGTGTGTGTGAGAGAGTGTCTGGCAGAGGGTTAAATTAAAGTGGGGCATATAATAGCAATCTTCTGTGCAATGACCCTTTCACACTGCCTTACTTTCTGCCTGTTGGTGTTAGTGCAGACACTGGAATGGACAGCCATGTGCAGGGATTACAGTGTGCTAGCATCTTCATTCCATGAGTAATTAATAAATCCAATCCACATTTATTTAGAGCAGGCATGTCAAACTCGCGGGCCGCTTCTGGCCACGCCCCCTACTTCCGGCCGAGAATTGGCGTTAAAAATATGGTACAAATAGGCCCTTTAAGTTAATTTTTTGACAT
>VOQJ01047130.1:16691-28729 GCA_015052665.1 Apistogramma diplotaenia | reverse complement strand
CCGTGGTTTGGGCAGCCGTTGCTTTATGTTTTTTGGATACAATCCAGGTTAACACCTGAACATCCCTTTCAGATAGCTTCCTCTTGCGTCCACAGTTAATCCTGTTGGATGTGGTTCGTCCTTCTTGGTGGTATGCTGACATTACCCTGGATACCGTGGCTCTTGATACATCACAAAGACTTGCTGTCTTGGTTACAGATGCATCAGCAAGATGTGCACCAACAATTTGTCCTCTTTTGAACTCTGGTATGTCACCCATGATGTTGTGTGCATTGCAATGTTTTGAGCAAAACTGTGCTCTTACCCTGCTAATTGAACCTTCACACTCTGCTCTTACTGGTGCAATGTGCAAGTAATGAAGGTTGGCCACCAGGCTGGTCCAATTTAGCCATGAAACCCCCCACACTAAAATGACAGGTGTTTCAGTTTCATTGTCCAACCCCTGTATATACATGAAGACCTAGAAACATTCACTACATTAAGTTCTGTATCAAAACTGTTAACAAAAACATCCGGGTTTTCGCTAACCAGAAACCCTGGATGAGCGGCCAGGTCCGCGCACTCCTCAAAGCCCGCGATGCTGCCTTCAGGTCTGGCGACAGCTCTATAGAGTGCTGCTCAAGCTGACCTGAAAAAAAGGAATTAAAAAAGCTAAGGTGGCCTACAGGAGAAGAATTGAATCCCACCTGTCCAGCAATAACACACAGGAGGTGTGGCAGGGCATTCAGAACATCACAAACTACAGAGGCTGTGATGTGACAGCAGGAGACCTGAGTGTGTCGCTAGCAGAGGAACTCAACTGTTTCTTTGCTCGCTTTGAAACACCTCATGACCACTCACCTGCTCCACATTAATCCACTAGTGAGATACCCACCACCTAACAACATTTCTGTATTTTAAAAGGTTCTATTTAATGCACTGAACAGGAGTGGCCCTTCAGTCTGTATAATGACAATTCTATTCTATATAACCAAGCATTGCTTTAGATTTGGTAATTGAAAAAAATCCTTTCATTTTCATGTCATTAATTTATATTATTGCCATAACATACTCCAGCATTATCATTCTGTTTCTGCTTTACTACCCTCACAGATGGCTCTGTAAGTAATCATGTCATATATATAAGTTCTGTGTTATGTAAAAAACAGTTATAGTACTTAAAACACTGCTCCTCTCATTTATTATTGACTTTAAATTATTAAAATATTTTTTTGACAGTGATTAAAAGAAAGCATATAATACAGTCAACTAATATACTGTATAATAACAGATTAATAATAATGATAATAATGTTTAGTTTACCTCATGTTTAGATTACCAGATTTCAACCTGGAACAAAACACTTTCTGAATGCTAACCAGATTTTTACTGGTGCTGGAATATTTATACTATTATAATACAGTATTATCTTATGCATATTACACATATCATGTGTACCAGAATCACTTAAAAGCACATCTGTACAAAAATTGTTTTGAGAAGTGATTTAAAGATGGCAAAAAATACTGATGGCAAAAGCAGGTTAAACTTAAAATCAATTCTAAAAACTACAGGAATCAAAAGGGGTGAAGCCCCTGGAAATTTTACAGTAAATATCCTAAATAAGCTAGCCTATATTAATAGTCTACTGAGAGAAGTAGTGTTCACTTGTCTGTTGTGCTGTAAGTGTACAGAATTAGTGTATCTTCCTTTAAATCTATGTAACCATACATATATGGATGTCATATTTGTTTGTCTAATTTTGTGTAAAAAACGCATAAATGATGTTATATGAATATATAAAATCTTTTTATTTACTGTCCCACCCTGTTGAACTTTGTCATCAGCTGACAAAAATGCTAGTATTTATTTATCTATTTTTTACAGCCAAAACAAACATTTTTAGTAATTTTATTTTATTTTGCTCTTGAATTTCAGTATGTCAGCATACCATAAAGAGAAGCTGAAGGAAGAAAAGAAAGCCAACTTGGAGCAGCGCAGAAATCGATTAAGAGCCATGCTGCAAGAGGAGCAAAACCGCCTGGAGGCGGAGCTCCGAGAGGTGGTCCCTGACAGGAGCACACTGGCAAGTCAGTCGGTCCAAAAAAGTGAAGAGCTTCGTACGGCAAGAGAAGAAAGAAGAAAAAAGGTAGGTGCACTGAATTTGTGGAGTATTACCTCATAAGCAGCAACCACAGCGTTGTGCCATGTAAGTTTGTAATTCTCGTTATTTCTCTTTTTCGTGCCTAGCTTGCACAGGAGCTCCTTACCGAGCACTGGAAGAGAAACAACCCAGAGCTGAGAGAGGTAGGGCCAATTTAAACTGCTGATGCAAATATGACAAACTGCCAAACCTCATACCTCAAACCTCAGACTTTGACTGCTGATGGAGTCATTGGTGGCCTCAGGAATCCAGTGACCATCCCACATGTCTACAGAATCACTTTTTGTCAAGATATCCATTTGATCTGGAAACCTATATGGCCTGTGATCCAGATATTCCATGACTTTCTGTTAACCTGAGTCCAGTGTTGACTTAAGAAAAAGAAAGGTTCTGGTATCCCTTCCACTCGGGTTTAAGGTTATCAGTTTCTCTGCCTCAGCTTTGTCACAACTCATTCTTTCAATCTGTCTGCAGCTGGAGTCGGCATTACATAAAGATCATGTTGTCAGCCAATGGCAGGAGCAGATATCTGAGAAGAAACAGGTAGGCTGTTCATTCCACCTGCCACACAAAATAATACATTTTTTAAACTAACCTGTATTTAGCAGTGAATTTGATACCCAGTACTGAAGAAATTGTATACTCCATAGTACAACCCTTTTCAAGCTGGTGTTGACACATATGACCCGCAAGTCATTAAGCATGTCATTATCTTTTTATGTGGCCAAGTTTTAATGTAGCACATCTATTTTTAATTGAACGGTGTACGTGTACCCTGTGAGCACAGTATCAAGCCTGCAATCTACTTTGGTCAGCCCCCTCAACGTGCTGCATAATTGAGAAAGTTTTGACACCTCCTGTTAAGTGACCCGTCTTGTCAAACATGCAGAAAGAAGTGGTGGAGCAGGAGGAGACGAGACGCTTTGAAAATGAGTACGAGAGGACCAGAAAAGAAGCTCTGGAGAGGATAAAGCAAGCGCAGGAGAAGAAGAAAGAAGAGGAGCGTAAGAGAGCAGAGGAACTACGCAAGCAGATGGAAGAATTGAAGCTGAGAGAGGAAGAGGTATTCAAAACTGCTGTGCAAAACTAAAGGTTTGCAGCTCTTTTTTTAAAATATAAACAAGATTTTTTTTTCCTCTTTCAGGCTGCTCGTCTAAAAAAAGAGCAAGAGGCTCTGCTGGTGCAACAGTGGGAGCTGGAGAAGATGGAGGAGGACAGGAGGAAGGCAGAGGAACAGCGGAACAAGTTTGAGATTGGGTAAGTGCAGCTTTTTCTTTAGACGACCAATCTAAAGTGTTATGAGACTTTATCCTACTGACATAGTTTACTCATCGGATTCGTGTTGCTCTAGGCATTTCTTGATCCGTCAGTATCGAGCTCAGCTGAAAAGAAGAGCTCAGCAAGTGCAGGAGGAACTGGTAAATCCCTTTCACCTGCTGATTTTACTGAATATTATAAATCCACAATTTTGGGGGGGGTTTTGAGTTTTGTCTTGAAATCTTTTGCGAACACCAGGAGGCCGACCGGAAGATCCTGGCAGCGCTGCTTGAAGGAGAGGAGGCAGACAGGAGGCTGGAGACCGCAAGAAGAGAAAGGGCTGTCGCTGACGCTGCCTGGATGAAGCGAGTGATTGAAGAGCAACTGCAGCTGGAGTGCGAGAGGGAGGCTGAGTTTGAAATCCTACACAGGTGAGCACCAACATTTAGTAGGTCCCGACTTACCGGAAAGGCACAGGAGCTACTCTGTGAATACGAACCAGTGTATCCCATCTGTTTATAGAGAAGAAGCTCAGCGTGTATGGGAGAAACGAGAAGCTCAGTGGGAGAAGGAGCGGAGAGCCAGAGAACGGCTCATGCATGAGGTAAATTTGTTTGGAATGACACTTTGAGTAAAGCCTAAAAATGAAAGTTCTGAATTTTTTTTTTTTTTGATAAGGTACTTTTGGGTAGACAGCAGCAGATCGAGGTGAAGATGCAGAAGAACCGTGAGGCTCAGGAGGAATCTCTGAAGAGACGAGAAGAGCTTATCAAGGAGCTTGAGTGGGAGAGGGAACTCAGACGCCGGCAAAAGGAGCGAGAAGAGGGCCGGAGGACGGCACGGATGAAGGAGATAAACACTCAGGTTGTGCATACTTTTCATTTTGTTGTTTTTCTCAAGCATTTGAACTGTACATTATTAAACCATGTTTACGTGACATAGGTGGAGCAGCAACATGAAGAGCAGTGGGAGGAGCAATGCAGGAAAGAGCAGGAGGAGGAGGAAGAACGTGAAGCCCTTCGAATCCAAGAAGAGGAGCTGAGGCTTGAGATGCAGAGGATCACCAAGAAAGGGTACCAGGACAAGGTAAAAGAGGGGCGGAGCAGCTGTATTCATGTTTCCAAGTTTAAAATATTAAAGCATGCTTGAAATCATCTCTTTCAGATTCACAGCAGACCACGATCAGCTTGGACATGAACAACCTGCCAGGCTGACTAGGAGTGTGTATTTTTTCTGTTAGGAATTAGCCTTAAAGGACAGGTTCATATTTTTTGGACACCCATATGTAGACGTAAATGACTATAATGGTCAGTACTGAGCATGAAGATTATCTTTGTCACGTGACTTCAAAGAGGCAGATGTGGGACCAAACTCAACAGTCCAAAGTGTCATTTTCTATTTCAGTGACTTGATGTGATGAACTGTCTTTAAAGTTTGCAAAGTTGAACTCCAGTGGCCAGAACTGAGAGAGAAGCAGTCTAAACTGTCCAGTGTATATAAGGATACTTACTCTTTTGTAGCAATTTTTTTTTTAAAAAAGTGACCCTTCAAAAAGCTTGTAAGCCACGTGTCTCCTGCTGTGCCATATTGGTTTTAATTTGTCTTTTTTTGGAATCTGTACATTTTCCACTTTTAGAGCTCTTGAATGTGTGTAAATTTTCTATTCTGAATGTATTAAATCTGTTACAATCAAAACAAATAAGCATTTTGTATTTACAAACCACAGCAGGCTACCTTTATAAATTACGTTTATTTAGAAAATAATTATCTCCCCAAAGTGCAGCTTAGGCAGCTGCATCACACGCATCCCTGCACTCCACGTAAGCACAGAGAGGGACTTTGCTTAGATTTCAGAATGAAAATGAAATCTGTAACACTCGGTGAGGATGAACACTGGGTAGCACAATAAAACAGGACACAGTTCTATCCCACAGGTTGCACATTGAACACAAAACTAGCAGCAACAGAACATGGACATACATACAGTATGGTTATTAGCTCTAAATATTAATAACTAGGGTGAAAAGGCTGTAGTGTACAGTGCAATCTGAAGCCTATTAGAAACACACCAAATCATCATAACAATGCAACAATGTTTCGGTGCTGGTGAGGATGATAACTTGGCCCCTGAACAAGTGTTTGTTGCATTCACTGACTTGACAAATGGGCACGCATAAATAGCTGCAGTAAGCGGCACTGCAGACCGAATTACACTTGGACAAAAAGCAGAACATATAAATACTTTTTTTTGTTTCCATGCAACAAACAGTGCAAGGAAACAAGTGTGCATAAAGTTTTTAACTTTAATGGACGATAACTAAATGATTAGTCTGTTTTTTTTAATATTAAAACTTTACAGTGTAGTGATTCTCAAACAGTGCAATAAATTATAGGAAGCTCCTTTTGCTACAAGAGTGTTTATATTAGCATCCAATGGTAATGATTTCATGGCTTATGGTTTTTCAGCATCCATGTGTGGCTTTGGTTTGATAACGTTAACCTGTATCATATGGATTTACTGTGCTATACCTAATTCATTCTCCTCATGCAAGGCATGAACTCCATAATAATATTTTGTAACCAAAAGCAGGGTTTACTGTAATTATTAAAGCCATTTCCCCAGCATGCTAGTGGGAAGGTCATATTTTCCCTCACCAGAAATTGTGCTTCTACAAAAGCTGGCTACATCCATGTAAAGTTTCCCACTTTACCCTCAACACCCACACTTTGTCCAATTTTTTTCAATGCTTATTCATAAATAATAATAAAAAAACAATGCATGCATATACCACAAATACAAAAACAATAAAATCATTAAAAATGTGTATAAAACAAAACTGAGATGCTGGCTGCTTTGCAGCTCTGCAAGTGCTGTTAGTTGGTATTCTCCTTTGTTGTGATGGTGACAAGCTGTTTGGCGGCCTTGGCAATGTCATAAGCACATTGGATGACCTGCTGGGTGACCAGCTGCATGTCCGGTCCCGGGCAGCCCTCTGAAGGCACCGCCTTCCGGCACTCGCTCTGAAGCCTGCACGCGCTGGAGGTCAACAAGCGCAGAGAGCCTCTCACCGTCTCTGAACGAGGCTTCTGCAGAAAAAGGTTAAATGATTTTCATAAACACAGAAGGAATCCATTCATAAGTCTCTTCAGAGAGGGGGCAAAGTGTGTATCCAGGTGTGAAATAAACAAACAGCCATTCTTTTCACAAAAATGCATTTAGGATTGTTTTACCTTGGGAAATAGGGCGGCCATTTCTGTTACAGCCACATGTATTCTTTCTGAGCAGGGTATGAAGCTGTGAGGGGGAAATAGTGAAGTCACAGTCACACAAAAGTGAAAGCAGCAAATATAATGGTTACACAAACAATCAATTAACTAATCACTACTGCAACCAAGATACTTTACAGTGAGGCACTTTGGTTTTCCATGCATCACCATCATCATCACCATCATCAGGTTAACATCACCAACAAAACATGCCATTTAGAAGATTTTCTAAGCCTTGTCAGTACAGTTTAATTCTACAGTAGAAATATCAACCAAAAAAGATCAAAAATCAAATATGCAGTCAGACAATAAAAAAATGTTATGTATATGTAACTTACCCTTTTTACCAAACTAAAGCAAATTCAAAGTCACTGCTTGAAGATAAAACATGAAGTGAAGCTTTATACTCTGCATACTCAAGCATGCAGCAGAATATGAAAGAAAAAGAGGAAGCTCGTTAGCAGGTGAGACAGACCAGAAGAAGAAAGTGCCTGAGGGAGAGGAAAATAAAACTGTGCCTGGGAGGCAGGGACAGAAGCCAGAGTACCAGGAGGTGGGGTCAGGGGACCGGAGGCTGAGCGGCTGAAGGGGAGAGGGAGCCTTCTCAGCCCAGGGCACCAGAGTGCTGAAACATCCCAGGCTGTGCCTGAGTCGACGCACACCTTCACGTTCACATGGTCTGCTTGCGGGGAGTCGGGGACATCAAAACAACATCGTAACAGTGAAGAGTGGACGTAGAGTGAAGGGTCAGAGTGAGGATAGCAGGGAAGGAAAGAGGAAATGACTTAAGCCCAACTAATTATGATAGAATAGTGATGAATGTAAGAGGAACTTAATGTTTACAATGAAAACAAGGAAACGAACGCTAAAAAAATTTAAATAAATCAGATCCACAACTGATAAAAAAAAACAAAAGATCTTTGGTGTCTTCACATTCTGACCTGTCATGTTTGTTCTCCTGAGCGGCTCGCAGCAGTTCCTGGATATTCTTGGTGATCTGTTCCGTTTTGCGGATAACGTCCTCTGTGCTGGGAAGCGCAGGTTCAGAGTCCATCTCCAAATCATCCAGTTCAGGGATTGAGCTGCCCTCTCCCAGCCAGCCGCTGCTCCTCAGCCTCCCTCTCCGACAGAACCTGCTGAGAGGAAGAAAAACAAACACAAGTCAAGTCAAAGGAAAAAAAAAAAATTTTTTTTTTGTTATTAACAATTAAACTGTGGTTTAAGAGCACTCTGCCTGACTGATCCTGGGTGATGTTCTTACCCCGAGTCATCCATCTCAGAGTCATTGAATGTGTTGTCATAGTCGCTTTCTGGCATGCTGCTCTGCTTCTCCAACTTTGAAGCCTGGAAGGAAAGAAAGAATATGAGGGGGCTGTGAAGCATTACTGAGAAAGCAGCAACAGCTGTGGTGAAAATGCATTTTCAAAACTGGATTTGAAATTAATCATCAAAAAATAAATAAATAAATAAAAACCGAAAAGTCCTCCGTGTGCTGTACCAACATGAAACAGCACAGCCACGTCAAAGTGGAGTATAAACAAGTGAAGGTGATGCAGAGGACTGAATCAAACAAGCCAAGAAAGCTGTAAAGCAAAAGCACATGGACAGTTTAGTAGTAGAGAACAATATGCTGAGATCATATAGTTTATATGCATTAGTATGCATCTGTTACTAATGCTTATACATTAATCTGACGTGAGGGTGGATTCATGTGTGACATTCAATAACAGTCGCACAGCTCGATTCTCCAAACTAAACGCAAGTAAACCGAAGAGGCTCGATCTTTCTGCATGTGAAGCAAAGGTTCAGAAACATTCACACATCATTAAGTGTGTCGCACAAAACAGAAACACTGTGTTCACACTGCACAGGGCTCACTGTGATCTGACAGCTTGACTTAACTTTATGCAGATTCACAGACTTACCAGCACATCAAAAAAAAAAAAAAAATTTAAAAAAAGGAAGTATACTCTAATCTCATGCTTACATAAAATGTCCTCTTAACGGATGATCAATCTTTTTACGCTCATTGATTTCCGCCGTGTTCGGGTGTTGTCAGAGAAGCGAAAGCAAAGCAGCCGAGGATTTGTCAGAAACAGGGCAGAAGGAACAGCTCACCTTTTCATTTTAAATACTCTAAAGTAAAACTAAAAAGCTATATAAAATATACATCAACCTCTTTCCTTTCTCTTTGCATACACTACTACTGAGTTTATCTCATAGCCCCGTTTCTTTGAACACAGAAACAGACGTTAAATTTAGCAGCTGCTGCGTGAAGGAGCAGAGGTTTTGCCTTCACAAAACCCCACAAATTCCATTTGTTTAGTAGTGCAATGAGGATGATGCTGATGAAGCCCAGTGGAGGGATGGCTCATGCGGGACAGATAACGAGCAGGAGAACAGAGGATGAACAGGAAGAACTGGGCTCTGAGGGGATATGCGGCGTCCCGCAAGGCGTGGACCGAGGGTGTACTTAACCTTTTGAGTACCGTCGTCCTTCGACCAAGACAAGGTGGATGGAAATGAGGGAAGGGATGAAGAGGTGGTCACAAAAGCGCCCCTTTGTGTCTAAAGACAGGGTTCAAATCATAATGTAACACACAGATTTCTTAAAATAAAAAAAAGACCTGTTTATAATGACTTAAAAAAAAGCTGAATGGAGATTAAACATCTTTAATCAGTATGGATTTGATGCAAAACTGCATCTGTGCAATGCATTAAATTCATAATATTAATCATTTTTTTAAGGACAAATCAACAGTGCACAAAACAACTCAATGGAGCTTAATCCTCCTGCTTTTACTCCCCTGACCTCCAGACTGTTTCCTTTCGGTGTACAGTGCCGTGAAAAATATGACTAAAGAGGCTGGCAGCTAACTGATAAAGGGAAAATACCAGAAAATATAAGTCATAGGCTCAGATTAAAACCAGAGAATCAGAGCGGATGGAAGGTTAAAGTGAGTGTGTAAATGTATCATGCATTACAAAAACACAGAGTATTTGTATGGCAGTTTAATACTTCATCAATTTAAAACACAATACAAACCATCAAAAACCATGACAGCACGTTTTTGCTTGTACAACTAAGTTTAATCTAACAAAAAAGTTAAAAAAAATCATGATGAAATAAAATGGAGCACTCTCATAAGCAACAGATGTTTGCAGATGTGTGCATGTTATTAAACTGGACACAATTGTGATTGCTCTGGCTCTATAAAACTGCATGGTATTGTTGTTTTTAATGAGTCAGTCTTTCATGCAGCAAAAAGAGAAGAAAAAAAACTTGCATAGTGGAAAATGACTGAGGAGAGACACAAACACAGGCAGAGGAAAATGTGTGCAGAGCAGGTGAAGACATGAGGGAAAGTGAAGGAGAGGAAATGGAAAAGGAGAGCAGGGAACAGGTCTTACTTACATGAGGTGGGAAGGGTTGCAGGGTGGGGATGCCCTCCTCTGAGTAGGGAGTTTCCCCTTTAGAGTGATAGGGCTTCAGGCCTGAGCCAGTCTCGTACATAGACATGGGCCGACTGGCCCGTGCAGACTGCCGGCGTTTCAGGGCAGAGGGGCTGGAGGGATCAGGGTAGTCTGTACCGCTGGGGGTCTGATAGATATTGGTAGTGACCTGCCGCCTGAGAGAGGTGTTCTCGCTTTGCAGAGATTGCAGCTGGAAGAGATGTCAGCAGTACACCAAGAGGCGCGCTCAGCTTTTATGCCATTATTTCTCTAGATGTCTACATCATATTCTGATAGACTGCTACTGCTCCTGTTGCCAAGGTTGTAATTTGGCAGGAGCATCCACCAGTCTTTATGAATAGAGTTTGAAACATGTTATTTTCTGGCGTGTCACCAATATACAAAACCTGAAGCTGTTTTCACAACTGTGAAAAATCCACAGCTAAGGAAAGGAAGCGTGCTTAAGTTTGAGACGCATTTTATTCTATTCCACAAAGCCGATTACCCTTCACTGATCATCCACTCTTATTTAAACAGCTTTAGATTCTGTGTTCTTGATGACATCTAGTAGCTAACTACCTATAGCGAGGGGAAATTCAAATTGAAGGTCTTGTCTGAAACAGCGCCACAGGAATAGCATTTTGGTTTGGGTGGGTTCTTTTTGCCTATCAGTGCAAAGCAAGTGATAAGCAAGCAAAAGATCATTGCACAGGTAAAGAAACACAGGTGCTGTTCAAGTCAAAGATTCAGTTGCAAGGAAAGGTTTGTGAAAGCTTTGGAATAGTCATGATTTCTGCATTGACTACTCTTAAAATGTGGTCTGACCAACACAATCTGACCAAACCATATCTTTTTCAAACACACTGAGTAAGGACCCACAGTGCAGACGGGAGAAAGCAAGTGAAGTAGGGCAGTAGGGGAAGTGGTAGGGGAAGTTGTGCCAGAAACCACTACCCGCTTTTCGTAGGTTTTTGAAAGATGATGCTCAAAAAAGGTTAAATCAGAATCTGGATTTAACCCAAAGTGTTCCTCCAGAAATACTGATGAACTTTTGGAAGAACGGTTCAAAATTCCTCATTGATTTATCTACAGCTGAGTCCACTCACTTTTTCCCCCAACCTGAGGACAGTACAAATTCAGTGTGTTCAATAAAGACACGGAAAAATACAACTGTTTGTGTGATATTTGTGTAACTGTGTTTGTCTAAATCTGTGACCAAGGTGACGATGATGAGACCACATTAAATGAGCAACCAATAACGAAATCCCAGAAAATCCAAAGTTTTTCGAACAACGTCTTCGAGGTCTACAGTACTAGCAGACTGACTCAAGGATCAAAAAAGGGACATTCAGCACTGCTGTGAACAGCAAAATAAACTGGCCATTTTCTGACCTTTTACACTGTGTGATGAGACTAACAGCAAATAAAGCTAAGGATTGTGCTAATTTGACCATGAACTGATATTTAGCATTAAAAAAAAAGACTAAATGGTACCACCACATTAAGACACCCAGTCCTGCAAATGTCCTAAAATGCAGTCATCTCACATGTAACAGTGTCATATTGTTAAATCATCAGCGTGGTGGAAGAGTATGAAGAGTATGCTTTCTTGTAGAATTTCTATAAAAATCAGCCAAACAATAAATCCACATGTGCTAAAGCATTTTCCCCAGAAACAGCTGGAAATCATCCAAAAACATTCAATGCAATATAACACAGGATATGTGACGGAGCAAGGCACACACATACAATTTCAGTTAGTCACTGTGGGATTAAAAACCATCATCATCAATTATGTCATGCTTTTTCTTCAGACATGCTTGTTAGTAGCATTACACAGCACAGCTTCGAGGTGAATTTATAAATTTGGGGGGGGGGGGGGGGGGAAAAAAATTTTTTTGTTAAAAAATATTTTTTT